>DWAN01001038.1:0-19453 GCA_018230445.1 Heliconius hewitsoni
TCTGCCTACCCTGCTGTGTGCGGGATACAGCGTGAAGCTGATTTATTTTTATTTTAAGTATATAATTACCAATCAAAGTGACAAAGCCTCAGCTCCGCTTGCAGTTAATCAAAACAACAAACGCTGTGTCCGAGCCGGTTATCGGTTCAGTATTTACTATTTAAATCTTATATCTAGGCACCACCGCCCGTAGTTGCGGCTTATCTTAATCTTTAATCACTACCGGTCATTCTGTATAGAGATAATAAGTCAACTTGTAATGTATTCGATAACGTGTTTATTTAGTTTTGAAATAGGCTGTGACCTATTCGGTTTCTGTGGTATGTTGCACATAGGCATACGGAGTTTCAGCTATTGAAAATTTATTTAAATAAATTATTAATAAATTAAATAATATTAAATAAAAAATGAGGCCATCGTGGCGTTCAAGCTTGTGACTGTAGCGCGACGGTTTTCGGTTTTATTCACATACCGGGGTAATTAGATATTAATTTTTTTATTTTCATTTCTTGTCTCTGATGTCGAGGTAAAATCGCGGTTCAGTTCCACCATTCAATACACAATACCTCGAAAAATAGACGGAAAATGGGGAGTATCTTACAACTAGGTTCCCTCTGCCTATTATAGCGTGAAGCTGAGTTAAATAAATGTTGCCAGTAAATAGCAGATACTGTTGCAATGTAAAACTATTATAATAACGGTACTTCGATAATGTAATTAAGTATGTAACTATTTTAATTTAAAATATTAAATTTTCAATATCACCAAAGAATTTACGCATTAGAAATTCTAATATGATCGCATTTTTTTACTTAGACGCTTTATTGGTAAATAACAAGATACCGCCAGCAATTTCACGATAGTAATATCAAAAACTTATCATTTTTTTCTTAAAATAATCTCTTTAATTGAGAGGCAGGTGCAACCCGTTGTGGTGGAGTTCTAATTCCTGTACCGCTTCCGTCACTGTCAGTACTCGTTAATACTAAATTAGGTGGTTATATTATGATAATGTAGGAATGTAATTCATTATTCATTTACAGCAAAAAAAAAACATCCGTTCAAATTACATTTCTTATCATATTGCTCAAAGAATAGCTTGATGTAATTTTTTTTTAAATCAGCTTCACGCTGTATCTCGCGCACAGCGGGATATGTACAGCGTGAAACTGATTATTATTAATTACATTATTTATTTATCACTTGTTGAGTGCTTTCTATTTATATTACTACTCGTTAAACAGTTATGTGGTAGTGTAATATATTTTAGATTACGTTCGGAACTGTAAATACATGGAAATGGTTGCTATAAAGATTATTAGTGTTATTAAAAGGCGAAAGATATACAACGATGGTCGTAGCTTCTAATTCAACGCTTAAGAATGTTTATGAGGCCAGTCGTGGCGCAGAGGCACAAAGTGTGACTGTAAAATCCACTGGTTGTGGGTTCGATCCCCTATCGACAAAGGGAAATATTTATTTACATTTATATTTTCATTTCTTCGCTCTGGTGATTTTTACTGGTGATTCGCACTCGATACGCAATGCCTCCAGAACTCGGCGGAAAGTGGGGAATAGAGTTTCTTAACATTAGGTTCCCTCGGCTTACCCTGCTGCGTGCGGGATACGGCGTGAAGCTGATTTCATTTATTCAATTTGATTTTAGGAATATAAATATATTATAATTTTTTTCTACTTGCTATTCCAAATAGAGAAGATGCGTTAGTGTAAATTATAAAAAATATGTATGTATATGGAGTTAGTTTTATTTTATTTAAAATTTAAAAAAATCTGATTCAAACGAATTTATTTTAAGTGAAATCAAATTTGTGGTAACTTTATTTGTATTCTATATCAATACGTATAATAAAACATAATGGACTCTACCGTTAAGAAAAAAAATTATTATAATTACATAAAATCAATACATTTTTTCAATTATATAATTTTTCAACTTAAATATTACTATTTCGAGACAAATTAAAAAGAAGATCAAAATATATATGCAAATAAAAGCAAAAGCTTCTACCACTTTTACGGACTTGAGCTTTTATGAATATTTTATTAAGACTCAATTACTAAGGAAGCGAAACGTCGTGGTGCCTATTACGTAAGTCCTTTCACGTCCTTCACGTATTTTTACGTTATTTTACGTCACAGTTTCTTATGTATTATTAAATTATTTACTTTATTAATATAATAATTAAATAGTATTATAATAAGTAAAAAATAATGTAATAAAAAGGAGAATATAAAGTTCCTAATTTCTCTTTCAATACAGGCTGAAAAATAATAGAGTATTCTAGATTTTCATTTTCTATATTCTGTAAATGAAATGTAAAAATTAATACTACTATTATAAAAATATTTCTCTTATTATAATTATTAAAATAAACACGAACAGTGTAAACTATTAAACTTTAATATTAAATTATTTAAAAAAAATCAATATGTTAATAGAGACACACAAGCACAAGCGTGTGACTGTAACGCAACGGATGTGGGTTCGATTTCAACTTCACTTAAATAAATTATTATTTATATAATTTTCATTTCTTTGCTCCGGTACCAAGGCCAAATCGCGGCGTCGAGTTACACCACTTAACACGCATGCAACAAAAAATATGTAGAAAAGGGAGGTTAACACTAGGTTCCCCCTGCCTACCACGCTATATGTGGGATACAGCGTGAAGCTGAATATCTAAATAAATAGACTTAAAGATACTAATATAATAGATAGTCTCTAAAAAACGACGTATACTTAAATTATAACAAGTATCTAGTGGCGCATGTTGCTTTGATTGCTCATTATTTTTCTCATTTCCTCTCGCTGCACAAAAAATAAATTAACTGTTTTGAAGTAATGAAGATCCTAGATGGTTGTCGTTGATTGGTTTACACTCTAACTATCTAGTGTTGTTAGTTTGTTTTGTAACTATTTATTAGTTTTTGTGAGCATTTCTGCTCTTTTGCTCTACTTGTATAAGGTGTTGATGGAGTATGTATGTTCATATTATGGGATTTTATTATGGAATTAAGAAGAAGAAGGCCAAATTTGAGCTGAGCGTTGAGTTTTAAAGTTTGAGTTTTGAGTTGCAGAACTCAATGCAATATTTTGTTTAACCAGAGCTGAGTGAAAAACTTTCAAGATTATTATGTAGTTTTAAAAACTTATTGATGAAGACAGATAGAGAGAGAGAGAGAGTAGGCTAGTATTACTAGAGTCTTATAAACAGTTATTGGTATAGCTACTATAGCTATAAATGTATAAAGGTTATCAATTACAAGATACACAGCTAGAGTGCTCTATAATATTTTTAAATGACTCCATCAATCCATCTGTGAGCTTCGTGACTAGCTATCGTTTATTTATTCTTGAACTTTTATATCTTGAGGCTCCACGTTGTATATAATCATATAAAAGAAAATATAAGATAAAAATTCACGACGTCGGCCGTGGTACCTAAAAATAATAACAGACATTTAAAAAATATTTCAAAGGTATGATAGTGTTGTTGTTGTTTAATAGGTAGGTATATTAAATATAAATTAAATACAGTTGTAAACTTTAAAATTATGATGTTTTGTTGTTTATTGAGAATAGTTTTAAAATGTAATGTTTTTTTTTGTTATTTATTAAGAGAATTTATGTTCAGGAAATAGACGCGTGTCGTGGTGCTGCGGTACAGCATCTAATTGTAAATGCGGCGATTGTGAGTTTGATTCTCATTTGGGAGAATAAATAATTTTCATTCTTTGGTGAGAAGGCAAAAACAGCAAAAGCATTACGCAATATCACGAAAATTGGGCGAAATATAATGTATGGAGTAGCTTTTACGCTAGATTTCTTGAGCCTACCCTGCTGTATACGGAATAAAGTAGAAACGTAACAACAGATTAAATTGTCTATATATTTTTTAAATAATTAACATATACAAAATTGTAAGCTTGGTTATAAAAACATTAATTTTATTCTTTATATCAAATTACTTAATCTATTATTATTTTAAAAATATTAATTTATTATTAATACAATAGAGCTTAATATTGGTATTATCGTATTTTAATATTTTTTTTCATTTTAGCATTTATTTAATTTATTATCTATAATTTTGCAGTGTTGCGACCAGTTTCAAGGATTTAAAAATAAATTTTTATATAGAATATACTAGGCTTCTGGCCAGTTTTTTCAACGCTCAACGGTTACATTTTTAAGTATTCACTACTCTCACGGATGCGTCATTATTTACTCAAGTGTTGTAATCACGAGAAAACCGTGTATAATGAATGAATGAACGAACAAATTTAACAAGACACGTGATTTTTAAAATATTTTCTATATTTAAATTTTTATGTAAAAGAATGTGGAGGTCATCATGGCGCAGTGGCAAAAGCTTGTGACAGTCAACGCGACGGCTTAATAGTAGCTACGATTGCTACACGGGGTAATGTTTTTTTCGTAACGTCGTAATTTCCTAGCTCTGGTAACAAGACAAGACGCGACGTGGAGTTTCGTCAGTCGACTCGACTTAATCCGACGGAAAGTGAGGAACGGAGTATCTTAACATTAGGTTCCCTCTAGTAGCTAAAAAAAAGAAGCATACAAAATGAGGATGTCACTGCTTGATCATTGTTGAACCCACAATTTATTACGGGGGTTTCTTTATATTTATGTATTTTTTTCAGCTTAACGCTGTATCAGGCACACAGTAGGGCAGAGGGAACCTAGTGTTAAGACACTCCGTTCCCCACTTTCTACCGATTTCTGAAGACATTGCCTGTTGAGTGGCAGAACTCAACGCCGCGCTTTCCACTAGACACTACTATTTCATCTCCTCAAGTGGGGACCAAACCCACAACCAGTCGATTTACAGCAACAATTTGTGCCCCTGCGCCACGACTGGCCTCTGATATTTACGTAATATGCTTAAAGGCGTTACTTTGATAAATTTTCATTTCAACATACAGTATATAATGTAATTTTAATTATTTGAAAGTAGTACTTTGTTTCTTATATTCAAACATTAATGATCAACACTAAATGCGTACAAAAATAGATTGCAACTAGTTATAACAACTTAAGTTTTTTTTCTTAGCAATTTAAAATAGTCAAAGTTGCCAAAATAAAATTTAGAACCGGGTATCCGAACGTAATATACATATATTCACGTGCTAATAGAATCAAAGAGTAATGGCAAGTTATATTTTATATCTAATTTTATATTAATAATATGTAAATTATTGAGATTGATTGAACGACGTTTTAAACATAAAAGGCTTCTCAGTGTTAATAGGCTAGTGTCGAACCTGTTCCCCTTGAGAAGATTTATATTTGACAATAATACTAATGACCGTCAACACCATTATGTAAATTTAAGATTAAATTTTTGCTATTATGAAATCTTCATCGAGTTATTAATTCTAGCAATCTTAATTGCGTGATTTGTATTTTAAAAATTTTTAAAGTGTAATTCCACACTTAAGAAAAAAAATACTTTAGGTACGTAAAAGGTATTCCTCTAAATGAGCATCGAACCCACCCTGGTCAGTTTCCAGGAGTCACGGGTTCCAGTCAAGCTACGTTAACATTTTGATACGCTTTCTAAATAAGTGATTTATGTTTTGTTTTATATTTTTTATTTTGTCAATGATATTTTCATACCCTGATATGTATTATAGGTTTGATGATTAATTATCAATGATCCCATTTAAAGGAATACTTTATTTTTAATATGACTACCTCTTACTACAAACAGAGCGTTTCGGTTTCGGGCTGAATGTGAAAAACGGAGTATCTTGACACTAGACGCTCTCTATTAATACTATGCGAGATAAAACGTGGAGCTTTTAAAAGATATACTTATTTTTATTTTCCGCACACTCCGCACAAAGCAGGGTTGGCACAGGGAATCCAGTGTTAAGACACTCCGTTCCCCACTTACCGCCGAATTCTGAAGGCAATGCGTGTTGAATGGTGGAACTCAACGCCGCGCCTTGTATATACCGACATTTAAATAAAAAATAGTGTAGTTCCTTCCTGTACTTCTTAGACTTTTTTGTCATCGTGGAATACACGATTGTCAAAAGATTCGCAATGGCACCTACATATTTCTGAAACTGTAAAGTCTATATTTATTAAGATATTGAAAAATTTTATCTTTAAAATAATTAATATTACATATCCCACTTAATATTTTCCAAATAAGCTTTATATATAGCTATAAATTTATCTTTGTTCAGGTTGACACATCATTTCTATTTAGTTTTATTTTAAAACTTTCAATCGCAGCGTAGGAAATTCGACTCCCACGCTTTTCTTAAAGTACACATGTCGCCTAAGGTATTTCATTGAATTTTAATGTCATATAACCCAATTCACTCTTACTTAATGTATGTGAATGGATAGACGATGTTAGATGTTCATTCATTACCAAATATTCAAATTATTATCGAGCGACTCTAATGAGTGTCACATTTTATTTAATAAGTAATTATAATAAGAAATAGTAATGATATAGACAAAGTTACATTACACGCATTTGTCCAAAAAATCTCAATAAGTTTACAAAATACAGGTAAAACTGCATAACACTCAAATCCAAGTGTCAACAGACTACCAAAGTAGCTTATCCCTCCATAAATCACGTGCCCCAAATATGTTAAAACAATGAAGAAAATTTAATCCCCTGTAAATCTGTGACGCGCGCCCGCCCACACGACTTAAAAAAAATATCGTCCACGGATTTACGCACACAAAATAAACCTCACACTCACACGCTTATACATAAGTATAAGTTGCGCGTGCGCCACTCGCTCCACGGCTTCTTATTATTATTATTTATTGTTGAATAATGTGAATGGTAATGCGTGGTTGTTCACGATCCCGCATAACACCTGCCGTCTTTTCCCACAGTGTTGAGGATGTGTGAGCGAGAGGCACTACTCGCGTGGTCTGCGCGTGCGCAACCGGCGCGGCGATAGCGTAGCGCGTAGCTCCGTAGCGCTGAAAAACACAATTAATTAGATGGTTTGGTAATTGAATTTTTTATGTGTCGATTAATGTTCTTTATTGAATTATGAAAGAAAAATTTGGTCCAATGGAACGTATTATTCGGGTTTCATGAATTCATCAGGTTAATTGCGTTCTTGCAGCGTGTAATGTTTTTTTAAAGATTTATTCTAGTTTTACATCTAGGTCGTCTGATATAGGTATATTCTTTTACAGTTTCACGCTTTGGAACCTAGTATAAAACTATTTGGTTCTCACTTTTCGCCTAGTTTTCGACATATTACGTATTAAGTGCCTCAGGTAACCGCCGCATTTTGTTTATAAGAGTAGGAAAATGAAAATATGTTATATAATATAAGCATACTCACGAGTGGAAATTGAACCTAATATTAGCGTGTTTTTAAATAATAGTCAACTGTTAAGGGCTCAAGTATATTTGTACACAATAAAGAAATTAAAAACAGGTTAGTTATTTATTAAGTGCCTACTTATCTAGAAGCGAATCTACATAAATTAACAATACTGATAGCTGTCCTATTCATTACTATACATAATGACCTTGTTTGATAAGTCTATTTTTAAATTGTTTTGATCATATACTAAGATGTAATCTAAAAATAAAGTTTTTAATTTACATATTTTGATATGATATTTTTGAACTAAAAAAATATAGAACGAACGACTGTTGATGACTTTGATATTTAAAATTAAGTTAAATCAGCTTCACAGTGCATCCCGCACACCTCGAATCCTCTACCATTTCCGTTTACTGTCACACACTTGTGCAGGGCCCACGACTGGCCTTTGATATTTTTTAGAACCAATAAATTTTTATAGATCTTCAAATTTAGAAAAAAAATGTCTAGCCTTTATTAGTCTCAGGTACCATTTGAGGTTATTAGGTAAATAACTAAATATATTCATAAATTAATAAATTAACAATTATATGTCATGTCATCATGATATATATATATATATATATATATATATATATATATATTAAATGACTATATTTTATCTCTGTATCATTTTGTTGCTCTATTTATATTTCCAATTTTATTCATACTCGCGGCTGCATTTTCCATAAGATAATCAATAAAAATTATATATAATATATATAATTTATATATATAATTTTGAGAAAGTGCAAGCTTTACATGGTTGCTTGGACCAAATCGGCGGCAAGGGCGTCCCCCGCAGGACTCGTGCCTCGATGATTGCGGCCGTAAACAGAACGTTGAGAGAGAGACTATATTTCAAATGTAAGCATCTCCTTGTAATCACATTAAGAAGAACTTAAAACCATATCGTGGATTCAGAAATATGTATTTTTGTCCGATGAAGAATAATTATTTAAATATATTTAGAATAAATTCGTCATCATAAATAGATCCGTTGAGGCCGTCGTGCGTCGGTACAAGCGTATTACTGTATCGCGACGGTTGTGGGTTCGATTACCACTTTAGGGCATGAATTATTATTTATTAATGTTATCATGTTATTTTCGTTCTGGTACCAAGGCATGGCGTTGAGTCCCGCCAAAATTTGGAGGAAAGTGGGAAGAGGAGTGCCTTAACACTAGGTTCCCTCTGCCTACCCTGCTATACGAAGGATACAGACTTTAGTAACTTATTTTTACCAATAAAAAATATCCTGACGCCTGTCAATCATCGACGGCCATATAAATACGCAATGAGATTCTTGCATTATAAATGAACGAAGCGTACTTTTCTCTTACAAAAGTAGTCAGTACATTAATAGATACCCCGGATGTTCGCTATTTAGCTCCCTACAAACCAATGGATGCTATAGCTGAATTAACAATAAAAATTGCTCATCTCAGCCTTTCAATACGTCATCGATGTCCAAATGGATATTGGTTCTTATTACTTAGGTATAAGGTTCATTTTTGAAATTTAATTTTCTCTAAAAAGATTGTCCACCATGTAGGTCAGTCTATAAATCGGGTTCCCGAGCACCGGATGAGGTTATTAAGTTTCAGAGATTTAACAAAAACTAAATCTTATGTTACATCACTTTATACCTTGTTTACTTGAAAGTTCGATTATAGTTTTATAGCTTGTTCACGAAACTGGTTTTTATGCTGCGTATATAGTGTAATTGAGTGTAATCTATGTATAAGCTTATTTTCTATGTTTTATATTGTAATTTAATAAAAAAAAAAAAATTTTGTGACGCAGGGGCCCTAGCGTGTGACTGTAAATGCGACAAGTTCGATTCCCACTGGAGGAAATAAAATATTTAATATTTTCGTTTCTTCGCTCTGGTATCGAGGCAAAACTTGGCGTTGAGTTCCGCCGCCGTACGCAATGCTTTCAGAATTTAGTGAAAAGTAAGAAGTGGAGTGTCTTAAAATTAGGCTCTCTCTGCCTACCCTGCTACATACGGGATACAGCGTGAAAAAAAGCGTATTCTTCAGCTCAATATTTAGCTTTACTAAATTTTATACCTGACATTGCTGATAAATAGATGATTGTAGTCTATTAGAATATTATACCCTACCGTAATATTTTCTAATTATACAATCAAACAAATATGTTTTGCATCGTTTTTACTCTCAATCATGAATCACGTACAAGAGTAGGATTTCCAGGTCGGTGGTTTCACGGCGGACTGGCTCTAGACTTTAATGGCGGGGTTTTTGCGACATTTGGCGTCTTTCGGGGTCAGTGTGGTCGCCAAATGTGGTCGTTCACAAGAAATCTGAGCTGTGAAAGTCGATCCCGACGCCGAGATTCGCGACACATGGGCAAGGCACGCCACGCTAAAGGTCGACCGAGGTGGTATTTTTTATGACCATCCATGTTTACGTCACCATAATTCAAGATTACGTTACGCCTTTTAAGCCAGACACATTTCCAAAACTGACTCAGCCTCCATATATATCGCAGAGAAGATTATGATGATGAGGTTAATAAAACTTACATACAAATCGTTAATTTACAACACCCGAGTGCGAACAAATGTACATATAAACAGTAGCAACGAGCCATGGAAAAGACACCGCGATAAATCAACATTTCCAATATAGCTTTATTTTTTAAAATCCCTTTCATGGTCCTCGAACGAAGGATTCGGTCTCCGAACGCTCACAAATAATTGTCAGTTGTTGTTTTATTGTCGTATATTTTTTTTTTGTCTTATATTGCATCCTTGTCTTTCGTTAAAATATCGTATTCACCGTCTCGCTCAGTCTCGTTTGGATTGTAGTAGCGTCGCGAGCACGTGCGACACGTTAAAGGCAGAGCGTTCCCACGGTGCGGGCTCGAGCGGCCGCCGCGCCCCGCTACCCCGCACCAACCCGCGCGTGACTTCACTCCGGACACTCGTGCCAATGAAATAAAGTGCCACAGAGCACGTTCCAATTGCAAAACGCTGCTTAAAGATTTCGTGGTAATGAAACTGGGTTGGGTAACCTTAGCATCTCTATTGCTGCTGAATATCTTGAATAGTCTCTGAACGTAATTGTCCATTGATAAAACACTTTGCAAAAACTTAACTGTCTGATTACATTCACTTTTTGTTTTGTTTCTGCTCTAAGTTGGTTTCCGCGGTTTTTATTATTCAAATGGCGATAAGATTTTTTTTATAGTTTTTTTTTATAAATGATTTGTCTTTTTTTTGGGACGAATGCGTTTTTGATTATGTTAGCTAAGCGATTGTATGTTCTGCCAACTAGTTTGCTTCCTACGCAACAAGCGACTCTTTTAAAAGCTTTGTTAAATATTCTTTGCAATAAATTTGAATATATTTATTCATATTACTTGACAGTAAATGTTATGCCTGATATTTGAGTGTATATTGGTTTGTCTAACGCTAAAAATGACATAGCGTTTATGTATTTTATTATATGAAGATATACTATCATATAGACAATAATCATTATTATTATATGTTTCTTTCGTCATGGATATCGGGTTCAAAAGAACCCAGTCTTTTGAGAGCCTTGTGACATAGGTCCATTATGTACAGGACCTTAAAGAATATATAAAAAGAGTACGCCAAAATCTTGATGCATTGCTCGTTGAGTGGCGGAACTCAACGCCGCACTTTATCTCGTTATCAGAGCGAGGAATTGTTAGTATTAAATATTTCACTCTTCGTAATGGAAGTCGAACCAATAACCCTCGCGCCACGACAGCCTCAATATTTATTATAAAAATAATAATTTCGATTATTTTTTAATTTATTTTATTTAATAATAAAATGTAAATTTAATAATATATGTAAACTATCATTTGATAAAAAATTGCATTTTTATAGGTAGAGAGAAACATTATGTTATATTAAATAAAGTCTATATAGCTATATATAGTTTAGCATACGCATAACATATACGCAATACTAAGCTTACTTCAATTACAGCGTAAGTGAACATGTTTTGTATGAGAGTAGGTAGGAATTAACAAGAGCTAATGGGGCTACTGTTAATTAACGAATAACATTACATGGTTATTTACTGCCTGTTCCCAATTTGATACAACTTTGAAAGAGTCTCGTATAATCGAGATAGTACCTACATTGTCTTGTACAGCCTACCTTTAGTTCCTGTTAATTAACTTTTGATATTCTATTTAAAATTAAAGAAATATCTTTATAGTTATTATTTATTCATGTAATACTTACTTATAGGCTAGTCGTGGCGCAATGCCCCCGCGCATGTAAAGTGTGACTGTAAACGCGACAAGTTGTGAGTTTGATTCCCACTGAAGAAAATACACTACTAAATAACTGCAATGTCTTCAGAATTCGGTGGGAAGGAGGGCAACGGAAGAATGGAACGGAGTGTCTTAACACTAGTTTCCCAGATTCCTTCTTTCTACCCTATTGTATGTCTAATATATTAATAAATAAAATAATAATACATACTATGGTTCGATTAAATAGACAATTGTAACGGGTTTCATTAATTTTGAGTAAGGTTTCACTAATTTTTATCTAGATTTAAAATATTCTAAATCGATTCGTGTTTATAAACATTTGAAATGTATCTAATATTTTAAATTCTCTCAGTCTCATCCGCGTACTGACACAAGATCAATCATATTTTCACATAACACATATCTAAAGGTCACGCGTAAGCCATCCACTACATCACTTTATATTGAAGAAACTATCCCATTTATAGCTCGTAAATATTGCACGCACATTTATTACACGACATTTTGAGCTCTACTCGAACAGAATAAAGCGTATAATCGATTGGCCTTAAAATTTTGTAACAACCATTTAAAATTATTTGTTAAACATCGAACACAAGCCACAGGTTATCGGAATGGTATCTCTGTGTAGTTACACTAAGAGCTAAAATAACGTTTCGGCAAGAAAGATTGTGTATCGAAAGCCAGGAAGCGCATTGTTAGGTCACGTTCTCACAACTCCCCTTTTCTTCGAGGGGGAATAATTGCACTTTTTTCTGTCGCATATGCCCAAGGAAACGGTGGATTGCGCAAGATCGTTCCCACGATTCGCCCCCTGGGCATAAAGGCCGAGGTCAGGAAAAAAAACGTGCCGGCATAATGCGGGGGCCTCTTTTGTAACGGCAGATGCATTCTAGGGTTAAGTGTGGAATAGTAAATGGATTGATTGACGCGACTTTGTTGGCAAATCGTATTGGAATTTTTTCGTGACCGTGACGAAAATATAATGGTGTAATATGCAATTGTTGTTTATGATTTATTTTGATTTTTTTTGTAATATTAATGTTGTATTTAAGGATAATTGTTTTTACTTTGTTGAATGTTGAAATGATTATCTAATTATGCAATGATAAAACTTCTTAAACTTTATCGTTGCATGTTCAGATGATGATTCGTTTATCCTATCTACATTTTTTTAATATTAGAAATAATGATAGACTCGAAAAGCAAAATGTTAACCTGTAAAAATCAATTTGCCAAAAAATCTAAAACACAACAAGCATAAAATTGTATAAAATGAAACGTTATCTTTTTTTGCAATACTATTAACCATTTTCATCTTCTAATATCGCATTCCTTGGTTCCGTTTTCGAATTTCTTGCCTACTACTCCACTCGCCTGCCATTAGTGACAAAAAGCTGTGTACAAAAAAGAATTGCACCTTTTCTAAGACGTTCTTTACCTATTCGAGAACTGGTCGCGTTCCCACGCTCGCTCGCGCCAGTTGCGCGTCTCCCCTCCGTATTTTTTTCTATTTCTTACCATATCAATATTTATATGTATCATTAAATTCTATAGCATTTTGTTTTTAATGTAGTAAAAGTTTTACGTTTACTTATGTAACGAGATAACGTTGTTTTGCTGTTTAAGGAAGTTTGCAATCTGGATTCTATTTTGTTTTTAATATACGATTAGTAAAGTCTAAAGATAAATGTTATCTAAAGCAGTAAACAGTCTTAAGTATATATTATCGTCAACCACTAGAGTATTAAGCAATTCATTATACAGATAAACAATATTTTCTCGGTTACTTGGCCTAAGTAATCTTAATTTTGTCGATCAATGGGGCATGTGCGGATATGAGATACACAACGCACATCCAACTGAAACTCAATCTTAAGCCTTACCATGGAGGTTTTATATTTATTTCTTTTATAATATAATAAACAGAGTATAACGAAGTAGTAAACAGAACTCTATATTAAAAGAGGTTCGATATAAAATAAGAAAACAGACACTCCAGCTTTGACAATCGAGCAAAAGACGAGCACATTGCGTTTGGTCGTGTTCGACGCGTTCCCACGGTCCACGCGACATATGGCGCGAGCGGGAACGTTTACGCGCGAGGGGCGACGCGTGCACAAAAAATATTGGACTTAGGGCTCTATGAATTAAGTAGTGATAGATAAACTATTTAATTATCGTTATTAAAATCTATTTTATAACTAAATTATGTTATAGCTAATCTAGTAATACTATGATTTTACTATATTAAATTGAATTCTAAATAGATTAAACTTACGTAAAGTTTTGCAATAAATTTAATTTAAAATAGTATAAGTATATATGTCCTTTAGAGATATTGTTAAAAAAACACAACAAAAATGCCATATAAATTCTTTAAAAAGATCAGATTTCATAACATCAGCGTAACATAAACAACACAACAATGTGTATGGGAATCAACAAAAAAAAATTAAGGTCATATAAATCGTACGTAAATTAGAATTTTCTTATTTTATAGAAGGGGGCAGGTGGCGCGCGCGCAACTGTCGCTGTTCCCACGGCTCGAGCACCGGGCGTTCGCGTCATACTTCGTATGCCAATTATGAAATTGGAAATTGTTCGAATTATCAACTTTGGATGTTTCTTGTTTTGTCGCTTGGGGCCTTTTTTTGACATTGACATTTGAATTACTTTTTTATTTTTTTAAACTTAACTGCAAAAGTACAACTTCGTGCATTTTAAGAACTTTATTAACATTATAATTATTTCCTTCACAATTATCTGTGTGATTATATGATGTTATTATTTATATTGAGTGCATATTAAATATCATGCATTGACATTTTTTAGAGAGATTGTTCATTACGCCTTTACTTTTTTTATTTATACTTACCTAACATTTTACCCATTTTCTAAAGAATTTAAGATTACAAAAAAATAACAACGTAATACATTGTAACATTTTAACATTTAGTAATTGTTTCGAATAGGACCATTATTATCTAGCATTGTTTAAGTAATTGCCAGTGTAAAGTACACGCGTGCGGCGCACGAGTCATGATTGTTGACGGTCGCAGCGGACCGCTAACCGCTAGGCGCTAGCTACTGTTAGAGGACTTTGTTAAATATATTATTTTAAATTTAAATTATTATAACTTTATTTAATTATATTTTAAATTAAAAAAATGTGTAGATATATTTTTTTATACGAAAGAATTATAGGATTTTTTTGTTTAATATAATACATAACATCACTGTCAGTTTTTATCACATTATAATGCATTTTTTTTATTACGATTGCATACATAAAATTCCTTTGAGAATGGGCGAATTGAGATATCACGAAGAATATTGCTTGAGAAGACGTTTGCTTGTCTATAATACGTTTTTAAATAAACTATTATTTCAATATAAGTAACCTAATGTTACTTTAATTAATTAATTCTATCTTAATTCGATACATTTATCCATCTTTAACAAATCACGGATAATATACTTTGTACTTAAAATAATAATACATGATATTCAAAATTCTGCCATCTAGCGAGCCGTTCTGGAACTAATATTACAATGTTGTGATAAGGAAAAGGGGAGTCGGAAGTGTCTTCAATTGTTTACCGAACAATATCATCTACGGGTCAAAGTTTAAGGAACTAGGGACCGTGAGAAAGAGATTTTGCAAATAATTTGAGGGTGAATCTTATATAAAATTGTACATTTACCGTTGTACGCTCAGTTATTATTTGGATCGCTTACAGGAAGTAACGGAATGTAGTAGTTATGTGAATCACAGTGCAAATCTAAAAAGTGATCATTTTACAGCTAGTGATTTTGTGTTAGTGTCTTAGTGTCTTTTTAAATAATAGTGTTATTTATTTAAAATAGTATATAATAATGTTTAAAATATGAAATGTTATAGAGAATTTTATGAATTATTTATCGAGAGGCTTTTGAGAACCGTGGCGATGAGTCATACTGTTTCAGTGTTGTTAAGCTGTGACCACTTTTATTTATAATATGTGATAAAAGAAAGTACTTGTATTAAGTATTAGTATATTGTATTATATACGTTATTAATTTAAATTTCAATAAATTCTTTATTAAAATAGATTTTTGCAAGAATTATAGAAAAATACGAACGAAATTTGTGATATTCCATATTTACCATATATTAGACAGTTATAATATTTAAGATATTACGACTGTTAAAATTTTAGTTTAAAATACGGTAAAATGATAAAATCAAAGAAAAAAAAATAATAATTAAATATTACCAAAGTATTAACAATATAAAGTTAAATTAAACTTGAATTTGACTACCAAGTCAAAGTCGACTCCCAAACAAACAAATAAATTAAACAAAAAAAAAATAATACAAAAAAAAACATGTATCAAAACAATTGTCTCATTAAAAAAATAAATTTAAAAAAAAAAAACGCCATATTGACCTTAACAGCGAACGTGCCAGCTCATGCTGTTGACGCGCGTTGACGATCAAAGCGATCATCTGAGTACACACGACTCAGGATGATCTCACCACTACCGAACAATTGTTCAGGTGTACTAATAACAATAAAATATGCGTGTGAATGACGTATCGACAAAAGGCCTTATTAAATATAATTATAAAAATGTCATATTTTCGCCTATTTTTTTTAACGTAACAATTTTTAATTTCAACGTTTTAATTTAATAATTTCTGTGTCGTACGGTTACATAGTCAGTAGCTATTGGCGTAGGAATAGAGTGATCCGGGCCCACCCCAGTGTATAATCATGTGTCCACCCCAGAAATTTTATTATCAAAAAAAATGCTACATGAAAATACCTGTTGAAAGCTAAAGCCCAGCCCCCAGAAAATATCTCTAGGTACGCCCATGTCAATAACTATTGCAAAACGGATAAATGTCGCTATAAAATATTTAAGAAAAAAACTATATATCCTTAATAAAACACAATGGTTAAATATTCCCATACATTTTATATTGGGACGTATCATATTACATGATCATCATTAAGCCTTTCAAAAATGTAAAGTGAAAAACGAATTCCTGAGTTGCAACATCCTCTCTGTAAATTCCTCGTCAACGAATATAAACAAAAAAAAATATGCTATGCGGAAATTTAATAAAAAAAATTGTAAATTTGTTGGTTTCATCTTCACACGTTTCCCGCGCTTTTTGGTTTTTGTGAAAAATAACCTAATGACCGTAGTCTTATATATGTATATAATATATAAATGTGTATATTTAGTAATAAGTAGCAAAAAAAAACAAACAAATGTGAAAACTTGATAAACTCTTTATTTATATTTTTATTTATTTAAATAACTTAAAATAATTACAACAAAAATTGTAAGTTACAATTATTCAGGATTAACTCTAAAATAGAAATATTGTTTTATAATCTATTTTTGTGGTCAATGCTTTATAAATACAATACAATATCTAATTACATAATTTTCTTGTTTATAATATTATAACACGTTATAATCTCAAGATTATAATCTCAACTGCGTATCTCTAGCTATTTCATATATTTTTTGTGCATATTTATTCTCATGAATAAATATCGATAATTGCTTTATCGATTATATTACATAAAACGCCTTCTAGGCGATATCCATCTAATAAAAACGATGTTGAAAGCAGTACCAGTAATTACTGCAGCTCCACGATACGATATTCTGTTTTTTAACTGTTGTTCTTATTGCTTTTATCGCATTCGTATAGACGTCGGATCCATTATAGCAATTTAATTGTAATTGCAACTTAATTGTAATTAGTAACTAATTAGCTCACCTCTATACAATCTTCAGTTCCATATAGTCCTTGATTCTTTAGTAATATTCATTATTACCTAATAAGTTATTAAGTGGCAAGAAAATTGCTTAGGATTATATAAAAAAATTAAATTAAAAATTAAATCAGCTTCACGCTGTATCCCGCACAATGCAGGTAGAGAAAATCTAGTGTTAAGACACTCCGTTTTTCACCGAAATCTGGATACATTGCATACCTTGTGACGGAACTAAACGCCGTGCGGTGCCTCGACACCAGAGCGAAGAAATGAAAACATAAATGTAAATAAATATTTCATTTGCTCGAATGGGTATCGAACCTACAACCAGTCGATTTTACAGTCACACTGCGCCACGACTGGCCTCGATTAGGATTATGTAATTAAGACAAAAAGAAGAATGCACGTGTAGAATTATACTTTCATATCCAACACTTTGATATTTCAACAATGGCCCTGCACGTGTACAGAGCGAGCCGCATACGAGATTACTTCAAAAAAAAAAAACAAAATCAACCCAAATATCGCAAGAGTTGCGGAATTTCGAATAAGGGGTTGCAAAAAAATCCTTTCTAACCAAAAAATCCGTCGCATCGAACACGTGTATGAGGTAACAATGCGTCGATGAGTCACGAACGACCCGAAACGTCGATACCGAAGCGGACTCCGGTATTATTAAGAGGAATAAGAAAAAAATAAGAAGAAAAAAAAACCAACGATACGCGCTGCCTCATACATCTGCCGAAATTCTCACGATGCGATCGTGAGCGCTCTCGTATGGTATTATTATACGGACTCCACTATCTCTATCTGCTTGTTGGTGTCCACTGATTATGACAACCGGTCTAGCAGTACACTTGGAGACGCTAATCAATAGATCCTCATTTGCATATCTGGTTTGGTCTCGTTGACGCCGTTTAGGCTTAGGTAAAAGTTAATGCAATGTCCATTTCGTATGCAAATTGTCTTGTCAGTCGCGGTCGTGTTTCGTGTTTGTTTTTCTTTGGTGTTCACACGTTACATATGTTTTGTAAATACTTGTTATATAATTGTGTAATTTTTATTTTATTATATATTTGCAAAGAGAAAAAGGTTTATATTTGAAAAAATGGGTAGACGAATCTACTGTTGTATATAAAATGAATACTGATTATGTACATTGAAATTTGGAATTAAAATAAATAATTATAGTGGTATGATTGGATAAAGCAGTAGTAGTAGTTGTAGTAGTTTTAATAGTATTGACTATAATATTGTAAATAATTACTTGCAGAAGTTTTGAGGCCAGTTGTGGCGTTTGAGGGACACAAAGTGTGACTGTAAAGCCGACTAGTGGTGGGTTCGATCTCCACTCGAGGAGATGAAGTATTTACCAAAATGTATATTTTAATTTCTTCGCTCTGGTGTCGAGCCACTCAACACGCAATGCTTCCAGAATTCGGCAGAAAGTGGACAACGGAGTGTCTTATCACTAGGTTCCCTCTGCCTACCCTGCTGTGTGCGGTATACAGCGTGAAGCTGATTTTTTTTATTTACTTACAGTTAATTTGTTCTTCTTCAGAAAGACAAAATTGACGAGCAATTTTTGGGTAGTATCTACACTAAATTATGAATAAGAAAGTGAGCTTTTGTAATTGCACGTGCGCGTACAATATTGTATTGTCGCAAGGTGTATAGTGGGATAGCAGAAAAGTTGTTCATTATTTTTGTAGTATTGTGCAAGTTGTTTTTTCATATAAAAGTTTAGCAAGGAGCAACTCGTCTTTAGGTGACTTCAGGACAGGTTGAGACTTGTCAAGACGTGCACGAATCGGTTTTTACTCTCTTGCAATTTTGCATACATCTACGGTGTCGTGGATGTTTTTTCATATGTGAGAGCTACCGTACTGGTAAAAGTACTAACTAGGCTGAATTGATTGAACAAAATTGAGGCCAGTCGTGGCGCAGTGGCACAAAGTG
This sequence comes from Heliconius hewitsoni, assembly GCA_018230445.1. Taxonomy (NCBI): domain Eukaryota; kingdom Metazoa; phylum Arthropoda; class Insecta; order Lepidoptera; family Nymphalidae; genus Heliconius; species Heliconius hewitsoni. The sequence goes on from DWAN01001038.1 coordinate 19,434, forward strand.
TGACTGTAAAACCGACTGGT
>DWAN01001039.1:0-19451 GCA_018230445.1 Heliconius hewitsoni
CATGAGGACCCTGGGAGGGCATGTATATAGAGGTTGATGATAGTGAACGACGCGAAAGAGGTATGTAGAGACTGTAGCGTTTGGCGCTTCGTTGTCTCTGACTAGGGATAAAGCGTGAAGCTAGTAGTAGTAGTAGTAAAAATTAAGGTCAGGCGTGGTGCAGGGGTACAACCGTGCGATTTTCAACGATTTTTATAAATTCATTGCAACATGGCAAAGCGGCGTTGAGTTCCGCCTTTCAACATTAAATGTCTGTAGAATTCGGCAGGGAGTGGGGTACCGAAGTGTCTTAACACTAGGTTTCCAGACGCTCTCTGCTTACCCTGTTATGTGCGGAATACGGCGTGAAGCTAAAAAATAAACTAAAATTAGGTTACCTTCACATCTACAATATTGAAATTGTTTAAAATTAGTCCAAAATGGCGGACCAGAAATATAAGTGTCGCTTTAACATCGTAACCTATTATTGTATTTGTTGTCATAATAGAGTTAAGGCAGTCGCTGAAATAAATATAATTAATTTATTTGTACACATAAATTAATAGTGAAAAGATATTGTTGATAATTAACTAGAAGCATTTCCTGCATATGCTTTGGCTTGTTTGACAAGTTGAACAAAGATAGCGAGTTTGATTTCTACTCGAAGACGCGTTCTCGAGTAGATAGAGCAAAGTACAAACATGCTTCAATTTTGCTATTTCACAAACTATTAGATGAATACGAATAAAGTAAATTACTACGCTGAAGAAACATGACTGAGAAGAACTTAACTTACTTGACACAATTTATATTTTTCTTGAAATAAAAGTAAGCGTCATTAAATTGTATCATAATGCCTTCAGGGACACAAGAGTCGTCTGTATGTTGACTGTTCACTTGGCAAAATCCATTGCTATGTTTAAAAAAAAAATAAGAAAATGGCATACACAATTATACTTATATTTTAACAATGATATTAATAACCTATAAACCTCACCTATAAACTAAAATTGCAACAATTTCGCCATTTGCAATGGTTGCTATATCACGCTTAAGTAATTCATAATTATTATCATCTACTACATTAATAGCATAAGTAACATCTCGAACTGATATTTGAGATTTTATTGGTACCACAAATTTGGAATTTTTCTTCTCTCTGAGCTTATTCGAAGATTTCTTATCAACATTTTTGATATTATTATCTTTCAAATTATTATTTTCTTTATTGGAACAATCAGTTTCACTTGTTATGTTATTAATAACTGTATTAGGTTTACAAAATTTCATAATGCCATCTTTGTTAGCGAGCTGTGCTTGAACTGTACGCTTTTGTTTCTTAGCTATATTAGAGACGGCATTTTTATTGTTTTTTCTATTGTAAAAATCTAAATTTGGTACAGTATCGTTTCTATGTTCTTCTAGAACATCTTCGTCAACTATATTCGCTGGATCAACATTATCAAGCCAATTTTTAACTGTCTTTGTTAATTTTTCTTTTCGAAATGATTGTTGGTTTGGTTCAAATATTTTTAATTTCTTCGAAACCTCACTGTTTGAAGATGGTTTCCGTTTTCTGTTATCATCTTTGCTATTATCACAATTAACAACCTCTCGAACATTTTCATCCATATTTGAAATATCTATTGGTATTTGTTGATTAATATTTGTTGTACTTGTACCGGGTACTATATCATTTTTAGTATCAATAATATTTTCTTCAGAGTCGTCTTGGTCCTCAAATATATCAGCTTCAAAAAAATCATCCCAAGATAGAAATTTCTTTGGTTCTTGTGTAACATCTTTTGATGTCGTTATCTTTGTACTTACCATATTACATTTTAATTGTGGAGAGCATTCAAAGTTGTCATTAGATATCAAATCAGCTGCGTCTTTAAAATTATCGTCTAAATTAATATCAGGCAACAACTTAAGTAGATCGACAGATGTGGATATTGAGGGTTGGTCATTGTTTTTATTTCTGGAATTTGTTATTTGACTGCCCATTACATTTTCACTTACAGGTAAATTCGTGTTACCTATATGATTATCGGTATCATTAAATCTGAAATGTTTTATAAATATTTATTTTTTCAATTTCACGCTGTATCTGTCTCTCTCTCTCTCTCTCTTATGTAGAAATGTAGAGTGTGTGTCTTTTTGCTAAATTCTGGAGGCATAGCGTGCTGTGACAGAGCGAAAAAATTTAAATATTAAATATTTCAATTCGTCGAGTGGGAATTGAATCCACAACCTGTCACGTCACACTGTCATATGCTTATGCCACGACTGGTTTCTAAATTTTAAAGTAAATTAACCAAATTATTAAGACTATTAAGAAGTTATTAGTTTTATAGGTACCGGCTAAATATATATCTACTAAATATATCACATCAATTACACAACATTACAGTAAAAAAATATTAAAGTGAGTAAAACAGGTGAGATATTTACATTATCACTTTTTTGTTTAGGTTACGGGAAGGTTGATTTTTGCTAGCTCTCATTTCCTTATCTAAAAAATAACAGTCATAATCAATGTCTTTAAAATGAAGAAAGATAAAAATAATATTATACATATTATTCACAAAGTGTTACCCATTTTTATGCTAAACAAGGAAGACATAACTTTACGTCCAAAGGGTGACAGCAGTTTTTCATATTTGCTTATTAGTAATTTATGACGATTTAAATATATATTTTTGTCCATTTTTGTTTGTTGATAAATTAATGTTAAAATAATCTAGAAATTCGAATTAGCGGCAAAACTAGTTTAAAAAATGGCGACAATAAAAGATGTATGACATTTAAAATATAGATTAAAAAGATGATAGGACAAACCAGTAAAAGAAATGTATTTATGTTTTTTTTATGCCAAATTAGTATAAAACATTAAATTGTTCATTGTTCATCGATCGAATGTTAGTGATTAAATTAAATTTAATTACGTCGGTTCAAAATACTTGTGATTTTTACTGTAGTAAACAGCATATTTATGTTATAACATTTCTATGGTTTCAAAATAATCTTAAAGAAAATTATCTAATAAAACATGCTTAACATCAGCATATTGTCATAGGTATATGACAGTTATTAAAAGATACAATAATCGATCTTTTATTTTGACATCATCACAAAAGATTATAATGGCAGCACTAATTCTTCTAATCAACCATAAGTCAACTGTCAAAGTCATTGAAATCACAAAAACATCTAAATTATGTACAAAGAGGAAAAGACGTTTAAATTGTTCTGAAAGGCATAAATAAAATAAACTAATGTGTGCACACGTGTAATGATGGCATTAAATTTAGAGAGCTGCGACAGCTTGCCCCCAGATGAAGAGCCTAAACTGAAATATGATCGTATGGGCAATGACGTTCAAAATATACTTTTAAAAGACGCTGTTAGCTGTATTTGCGTACATACAAAATTTATTTGCCTTGGAACACAATGGGGTGTGATACATTTACTAGATCATGAAGGAAACACAGTGCCTATATCTCAAGATAATAATCAAAAGGACTTGCAAGCTCATGCCATCGCAGTAAATAAAATCTCAGTGGATCTTAATGGGGACTATATTGCCAGTTGCTCTGATGACGGCAAAGTATTAGTGTATGGCCTCTACACAGATGATAATACCCATAATTTGACTTTGGGTAGAGTAGTGAAATCAATTGCTTTAGACCCTTTTTACTTTAAATCTGGCTCTGGAAGGAGGTTCCTTACAGGTAGATCTCTTTTTTTGCACTTTTGTGCTAAAAATCAAATAGCAAGTATATTACTTGTTCTATAAATTAATTAAATTAATAATATTTAGTCATTTTATCTTTATTATATATATATTTTTGGATAACTTTAAATTAGTATTTTAAAGAATAATGACTACATAGAGTAACCACCAGAAATCTCTGGTGGTAAATATAAATATAATAGTTTAATGCTTTACACTGCTTAGTTGGGACTTTCTGCCCAAATTCAAGACATTATATAGTGATTGTATAGTGATTATAGTGAAACTCTACACCACACTTTATTTTGCCAGAGGATTGAATCTATAAAAATTACACTTATAGTCAGATAATGACCTAGTGAGCCACAATGATTGCATTATAATATATCATTATGTTAATTAATTCTATATTTAACACATGCAATATTGTGTACATACAAATATATAACTAAATAAATACATTGTTCTACATATCCATGATAAAATGTTATACACTTAAGAAAAATATTTTTTCTTTCCCTGTACACAGCAGGGTAGGCAGTGGCAGTGTTAAGACACTCCGTTCCCCACTTTCTGCAAAGTTCTGGAGTCATTGCATGTTGAATGACAGACCTCAACACCACACTAGGCCTCAACACCAGAGCGAAAAAATGAAAATATAAATGTAAATAAATATTTCATTTTCCCGAGTGGGGATTAAATCCACAACCAGTCAATTTTACAGTGGCACTTTCTGCCCCACACAACTGGCCTCAGTAATAAATATATGTAAATTGTATGAATTCATTATCAGAAAATAAAGTTTTATTTTGAATTTAAAACATGATAAAGTATAATTTTCATATTTTGGAAATGTTTCCTTTATATTTGAGTGGTACCATTAAAATTAAAAAATATATATCATTAAAAGAATAACTGCCAGAAATAATATTTAAAACATGTTCTTGAATTAATGCACTAATGTAGCTAAAAAGTTATGTTTGTTGTTTTTCTACTAGCAGGATCAGTAGTAAAATCAACAAACAACTCTTATAACATTGTTGTTAGTGTTTACTAACATATAATATACATAATCTATTCCTCACATTTTGAAACTTGGCTTTTCTGAAGTCAGTTAAATTTAAAAAAATGACAATTTCTTCATGATGTTAAACTTTTATTTGAAACATTTTGCTAATATAGATCTATATTTATAAAAAAAAAACTTTTGTTCAGTTTCAGTCACATTGAAAACAATTTTTTATACTAAAAATACCCATTTTATATACAGCAATCTTAATCAGCACATCAAAATACAAATAGTAGTCAACAAGCTGTATCCACTCTGAAGTTAGACTTACTTTCTTTACTGAACTTATGTTCATTGTAATTGGCTAGGAAATTATGAAAATCCTATGATTAAATCTGCACATTCATCTATTCCACAACTTGTCCACTTGTAAATATTACTGTAAGTACATCAAAATTCAGTTTGATTGGAGATATGAGCTATTATTTGGACATATGCAACACATTTCACTCTTGTACAGAAAGCTACAAAAACAAAATGATAAGATATTTCGTATCCACTTAGCCTTTTTTATGTAAAATTAAATAAAACTTAATAGTATTTTTTACTTTACTTGCAGGTGATAACAAACTTATTCTCTACGAGAAAACATTCCTGAACCGTCTGCGCAGTACGGTCCTTTGTGAGTGTGAAGGCTATGTTCAGGCAATAGCGTGGCATGACAGATTCATAGCATGGGCCAGCGAAGTGGGTGTACGCGTTTACGACCTCGTAGCAAGATGTTCATTAGGCTTAATTCAATGGGAAAGAAATCCTAATAGATCCATTGAAGATTTTCGGTGCAATCTTCTTTGGTCTGCCCCAAAGACCCTCATGATTGGTTGGGTAGACACTATAAGAATATGCATAATACGTAAGAGAAGTCAAATCGAATTGCAAACTCGTGATGTCACCGAATATCTCGTAGATCCAATTCACACATTTCAAACTGACTACTATATTAGTGGCCTTGGACCTTTGGATGATCAATTAGTAATACTCGGTGTTCCAAAAGAGAACGATACTGAAACTCATAAAGCGCAAAGGCCTGTGATCTCGGTCGCAGATTACAAAGATTGTGAGTTTTGCGAAGTATCAACAGATAGTCTTAATATAAGAGGTTACGAGGAATACAATTGTAATGACTACTACTTAGATATGATTATTGAAGAAAGTAGGTTCTTCATAGTGTCACCCAAGGATATAGTAGTAGCAAGTCCTTACAACATCGATGATAGAGTGGATTGGTTAACGAAACATGGAAGATTTGAAAAGGCTATCTCAGTTTTGGAAGAAATTGGTGGCAAAACATCGAAACATTCGGTAGTTGAAGTAGGAGTACAATATTTGGACCATTTATTATCAGAACACCTATTCGAAGAGGCCGCTATTCTTTGCGCTAGAATATGCAGGAACGATAAAGTGTTGTGGGAAAATCAAATTCTAAAATTCTTATCGGTTAAACAGCTGCGTGCCATAAGTCCATATGTACCTAGAAACCCAGATCAAGTTCTGAATTCTCAAATATATGAACAAATTTTTTGCGAGTACTTGGAAGTTGACGCACAAGGTTTCCTAAAACTGGTGCAGGAATGGAATCCTTCATTATACAAAACAGGTGTAATTGTCAACAAAGTTTTGGAACATTTGTTTACTACTGAGGTTGATAAAAATGTTTATTTGGAAGCCTTAGCTTTGCTTTACTGTTATCAAAAAAAATACGATAAAGCATTGACCACATATTTAGCTTTACAACATAATGACGTGTTTACATTAATTACGAAATACAACATGTACTCGATGATACATGACAAAATACTCGACCTGATGACCCTCGACTGTGATAAAGCCATCTCGGTACTTCTAAACGACAAGACAAAAGTGCCCGTTGAAGTTGTAGAGAAACAGCTCAAAAATAACGACGAATTTTTATACAAGTATTTGGATGCCTACAGCAAAGTTGAACCAAACGGCAAATACCACGGAAAACTTGTTAGGCTTTACGCCAAATTTAATCGAAATAAACTCTTACCGTTCCTAAAGTGTAGTGATAACTATCCTATTCAAGAAGCTCTAGATGTCTGTCAGAGTAACGAGTTTTACCCCGAAATGGTGTTTTTGTTAGGTCGCATGGGAAACACCAGAGAGGCGCTACAAATAATAATAGAAAAACTCAACGATATAAACCAAGCAATTAACTTTTGCCAAGAGCACAACGACAAGGAGTTGTGGACTGATCTTATAAAACAAACTGTAGATAAGCCAGAATGTGTCACGTTACTGCTTAAAAGGATTGGCAACTACGTGGACCCTCGGATGCTCATACAGAATATACAATCCGGCTGCGAAATAAAAGATTTAAAGGATTCCTTAGGGAAGATGATGTGCGACTATCACTTGCAGATGTCTGTTCAGGACGCGTGCAAAGTGATCACTCTAAGGAATTACTTCGACCTCCACGAGAAGCTCATAATCAATCAGCAGAGGGGAATATCGGTCACAGACGAGTTCTTGTGCAGTGTGTGCCAAGGACGCATTATTATTCGAGATCTTTCCAACGCGTCAGACTTAATAGTATATAACTGCCGCCATTCTTTCCACATAGAGTGTCTGCCAGAGGGCGTCCAGTGCGACCACTGCAGCGTCTGCAGCGCGGTCAAAATGTGACCCTCAAGCTCAACTAGATAGGACTGTATATACGAAATATTAGTATTACGTGAGGTCGACGCCTTACCCCAATAACGTCAATGTTAATCAAAGTAGTTTATTAATAATGTTATCAGTATGGTGCTTTTGTAATGAGGTGGCGTGAATAAATTTTCCTCATGTTGCAATTTACATAATAAATCCAGATAAACACTTTTACACAATATAGTAATGCCCAAATGTTTTATTTATTTTAACCACTTTCAATAAATATTTATGTATATAAATCGATTCTTTTAATGTACCATGGCTTATTTAGCTTAAATAAGGTAAACTACAGCATTGATTTTTTTGCCATTTAAATTTCACCCATTCTGATTGAAACGAGATTTTTATCTCTGGAATTATCAGTAAGTTATTAAAAATATAAAATAATTAAACATTCTGAATGTGCGTAGTGCGTTCTCAATTTTAAGCCAAAAATCGGGACGTCTAGCAACGCTGCTCAACACACTATCCCGATCAAATGGCTAGAAAGTATAGTAAAAAATGTTTTAGCACTAAGTGATATCGACATACTATTTTACTTATTTTATCAACATGGTCTTTTAAACAAAGTAGCTATTATGTATAATTATCAATATATAATCATCAATGTGTAAATCAATCCCGCACAAAGTAGGATTGGACAGAGGGAACCTAGTGTTAAGGCACTTCGTTCCACACTTTTCGACGAATTTTGGAGGCATTGCTTGTTTAGTGGCGCAACTTAACGCCGCACTTTATCTCGAAACCAGAGCGAAGAAACAGAAATATAAAATCAAGGTGGTATAAAATCAAATAAATATTTCATTTTCCCGAGTGGGAATCAAACCCACAATCAATGAAATCAACTGCTAATCATGATAAAATACTTAAAAGGAATTTCTAAAAAGCAATTGCTATGTATCCTAAACATTATTTATTTATTGACTTCAACTTGTCGTAGATTCTAAGACATAGAACACGTATATACATTTTGATTCATGTGTCATTTTACCTATTTATATTAATTATATCAATATTTTAATTATTGATAAATTTAATACTCCTACATAATTTTAACAATACCATAATAAGAAACTCGTATGTATTATAATTAACATTTAAATTATTATTAATCCAAAATTTTCTGGCAACATTATATAAAAATGATAACAATAAATAGGTAGTGCTGCAAAAAATACTTTGAAATTGAACAACGTTATTAATGTTATTCTATTATATTTAACAAAAAATTGTATCCTTATTGTAATTAATTTTATAACAATTAGTTAAAATTATGTGTTCAATGTATTTGTTATCATTTCCATTTTATTTAATTATTAATATAATACAAATAATATTTTGTTTGTCGATTTAAGAAAATGAGTCGATTTATATATTTTCTATAATATGTTCTACATTGTGTACGGTACTGTACTACAAGTGTCAATCGTGGATTGAAGCAAATTGTTTATTCCCATGTGGTGTTGAAAAATGGACGCGCACATGATTCTGTGAGCGTTTTAAAATGTTTTCATATTATATTATCACGCGTTGAACATTTAAAAAAATCGACAGAATTGTGAAAAAGTGTTGTGTGAAAATGACAGATATGCCTCCTTATCTCTCTGTAAAAGATGAGGAGAATAGCGGAGAGCCCGATAGTGATTCTTCGGACTTTGAAGATGATTTGCCATTAAGTTTTAATAAACCAAGGCATCTGGAGCCTATAAAAGGCGCTGAACGCGAGGAGCACACATGGAGGGTGAAGGAAAAGGTAAGTGTCGTCTATTTGTTGTGGTAAACTACGCGACGTAATTGCGTATCACACCGTAGTAAGGCATGTTACGTTAAAAACAAACGCACATGTACTCTACGATGTCGTTTACTATTCATTTTATACATCAATTGAATGATGAAACTATTCAAACATTATATGTTAGTTGATATTTTTTCAATAAATATCTGAGATAATAACATTACAATTTTTAATAACAATCTTATTGGTATTGCCAAAGTAATTACGAAATATTTTAAAGAGTATGTTTTGTTGTGTTATCATGTTACATAATTAAATTAGTTTGTTTTTGTATTTCGTATTAATTTTATAATTGAAAATTAATTATTAAAATAAATATACTTTTCTATTAATTATTAAAATAAATATTAATAGATGGTTTGTTTAAAAATAATATATTTTTATCAACGAATATATTATATTAGTTGATAAGTGATAAAAAGTTGATTATTACTTTATTAACAGATAATTACAGCAAATTTTGCATATTTGAGTAATTATTATAAACCTTTTTTACATATTAATTTCAAATATTGTTTAAAATGTATTCTTTATTTTTTTTTGTATTTAAATTATATAATGATATTTAAATTAGAAAAAGGCATAAAATAATTTAGGCCAGTGGTGGCACAGTGCGACTGTAAAAACGGTTGTGGGTTGAATCCCCATTAGAAGAAATAAAATATTTATTTACACTTATATTTTCATTTCTTTGCTCTAGTGTTGAGGCAAAGGCCTACCCTGCTGTGGGGGATACAGTGTTAAGCTGACAAAACAATTTTGTATCCAAACCATAAACATCTATATTGTCTGTTGTTTCATTGTTGTGAATAACTTTTATATTTATTTACTTATACAAATTAATTTTTTTTAAATATTAAGGTTTAGTAAAATCTAAATTTAGTTATTTTTGATTCTAACTGAATGGAGAAACAAAACATATCTTAAGTTACTTTATTAAATAAAACAAAAAACAATACTGGCGTGACACATTGAATCTATTGATATATAGGTGAAAAATTGACTTTTGTTATCTTTACAGTGATAAAACTAAGAAACCAATACCAGTTTCTTCATAATACTAGGAATAATATTAATTTATTAATTACATTATTCTACTTATATTATGATTGTGAAGTTTGTGATGGATGTTTGATCTACTTTTGCACAAAAACAACTGAATTGATTTAAATAAAACTTTACAGTAATATACTTTATATATTGGTATAACACATAGACTACGATTTATGTAAAGATTTTGTATAGTTTGACTATAATATAACAATAAGTTTATTATTTTCATATTGGATAACTTTTTAAATAATAGTACAATATATATTGTATTTGTAGTACAAAACTCATTGTGTGGCACTTGTGCTGTGCCTCAACGTGGGTGTGGATCCTCCAGATGTGGTCAAGACACAGCCATGTGCTCGACTGGAATGCTGGATCGGTAGGTATTTGAATATATCAAGTTCCCACAGTCAAGATATCTTTAGTTAAGGAGATATGTAAATTTAAACAAAATTATGAAGTAGTTAATAATAATAATATATAATTTATAAAAATTTAATAATAATAAATTTTATAAAAAAATTTTTATAAAAAGTTAATAATAATAATAAAAATAACAGTTAAATGCCAAAAACCAATAAATAACCTCCAGTTAAGAAGTCAGAATAAAAATATTCTTAAGCTGTATTGTTCACTATAACTTGAACTGTGATTGGGTTATCTGGGTAAATATTTATTTTGGTTAACTTTAATGATTTTTATTATTTTCGAATCTCCATTCTTAATAAAGTTTATGAGGTCATTGTGGGTGCTGGCTGTAATACATGATGGTTGTGGGTTCAATCCTCACTAAATATATTTTCATTTCCAATTAGGGCAAAACCACATGCATCATTCTGAATTTGGGTTCAAAGTGGAGAATGGAGGATATTGATAATATGATCTCCCTGACTATATTCCTACTGTACATGCCTACTGAAGGAAAGCTAACATTTATAAAAACACTTTAATTATTATGAAGGTTTTGGTAAATATAAATCTATATTATTTATTTACCTCTATAAATAATAAATAACATCAAATTTTAGATCCCAACTCAGTATCTCCAAGCAAGGCTCTAGAAAGCATAGGACATGCTCTGCAGACTCAATACGAGAGGTGGCAGCCGAGGGCGCGCTACAAACAGTCTTTGGATCCAACTAGTGAAGAGGTATATAAGACTTATATCATTTATGTCCTTTAATCTGTTTCGCATCGCATTTTATATTTCTTTAGCAGCCCAATCGTGGCTTCACCACATATACTCCTATAATTCTTTAATTATACTGCATTTGCTAACACGTTGATTATATAATTTATACATTTAATATTTTTTTATAATTTTAAGAAAATGCAAGCACTACGTGGCTGCTTCATGACATCGGCGGCAAAGGCGCCCCCCGCGAGACTCGAGCTTAGACTTGCGGCCGTAAACAAAGCGTTGAATATTTTAATGTTACATTTTTCCCAAAAGTATACGTCTATCCTCATAAAATTTTCTTGATGATGGACTAACTTTCGCTCGTAAGTTTCATATCCATGTCAAACATGAAAACGATGAAATATCACTTTGCAGTTTTCAATTATTTTTGGTCACGAAATGCCTTAAGTCACACTTAATATACAAAAGATACACGGTGTTGCGGATTTTGTTTTAGAACTAATGCAACTGAATATTTTTTCATTGTATTTATATATATATTTGTATAACTGTAGTACAACCGCCGAACTGTAATTTAAGGTTACAGCGTTAAAATCCAGTATAATAATATATCTTAAAAACTTTCATTAAGTTCTTTCTGTGCTACCTTGTAAAATGGTATGTGATACTTAAATGTAATTGAAGAAAATGCGTTTATATATATTTAATTATAAAAAAAATATTATGATAATACGAGATAAAATTGACATCCTACAATCTTACTTCTTTTACTTTTTGGACAAAAAATATAAACTATTTTTTTTCACTACATTCCCTTTACGCGGCGTTGAGATCCGCCACACAAAACTCAGACTCCCTCTGCCTCCAGACTCAAAAGTGTCACAATGAGAAGGGAATGTCTTAATAATAGGTTCCCAGACTCCATCTGCCTAAACCTGCGTGAAAAAAAAAATTCCCGTCACGTACCCAACACATAATACTTAAAAAAATATAAATCTAGAATAACACATGAGTCAGAGAACAATACATGAGTCAGTGTACAAATTTATAATGACGTCACTCCCAAAAAAAACTATCTAAAATAAGTATCTCGGATCACAGTGGTGCGGTCGTGGAGTGGTGGGCGGCGCCGCGGGACGACGCTAGCTATTAGTTAATTAAGCCGGCCTTGCCCTAATTACCAATATTAGTCGTTTTGAATATTATCATGTAGAAATAACATATTTTTTCGGGTAAATGTTAATTATGCTGTCTGGTTTAACTTTTAATTTTAAGGTGTTTGCATTACGATCATTTTTATATGAGTGAGGAACATCGTCTTAGTTTTATTGAATTTGTTGCTATTATGGATTCGATTCTTGGGACCGGAAATGAAATATTTATTTAAATTTATATTTTGTCCGCGTTGAATACAACACGCAATGCCTCCCGAATTCGGCGAAAAGTGGGGAACGGAGTGTCTTAACACTAGGTTCTTTCTACCTGCCCTGTTGTATGCGGGTTACAGCGTGGACCTGATATGTTTATGTTTGAGATTGATGCAGAGTTTTTTTGACTGGGTGTTCACCAATCTAAAAAAAACTTTATGGTTCTCTTAGAAAAATGAGGACATAAATATCGATTATGCTCATTCCGCTCCTGTCGTGGGACTTGATGTATAATTTGTTTTTATCTTTTGATCTAACAAATCTTAATTCTAAATTCGTAATATCTCAGTGGTGCAGTATGACTGTAAACATGATGGTTGTGGGTGTGGTGTGTAATTTTCGGACATTTTAACATTCGGAAAAATGATTATATATTTTCACTTGCTCTCTTGGAAAAACGCGGCGAGATTCCGCTACTTAATACGCAATATCTCGAAAATTGAGTGGAAGGTGGAGAACGGAGTGATATCAGGCACTAAGTTCCCTCTGCCCATCCTGGTACGCAGGATACATGCATAAAAATATATTTTAATAATGTAACATTTTCTATAAACATTTTCGTTGTCAATTCAGTACCATGTCGTAAACGGCGGTAATGTTGATTTATTTAAATATGCTTGGTGCAGATCAAGAAGCTCTGCTGTTCACTCCGACGCAACGCCAAGGAGGAGCGCGTGCTGTTCCACTACAATGGCCATGGTGTACCAAAACCCACTTCTCAAGGGGAGATATGGGTTTTTAATAGGGTAAGTTAACGTAACTTCACGCTTTATCCCTAGCGGTTTCAGAGTCAGGGAGAACGGAGCGCCAAATGCTACGGTCTCTACATACCTCTTTCGCCTCGTCCACTGTCATCAACTTCTTCATACATACCTTCCGGTGGGTCCTCATGCTTTTTACGTGACTTTTCTCCAGTATCTGTGATAGTATGCTTTCGAAGGTCAACCCCTATCGCTGTTACCACTCACTTTTCCATCATAAATAATAGAAGTATATTATAATTCCATTAAATAGTTTACGCTCCAAATAACTTTGTAGTACCTTCGAATGTGCTAAAATTTATATTAATATTGTTTTTGAATAATCAAATAATATTTAATCACATTCACATTTAAAATGTCGGTTGCGCAATTTTCACTTTGTTATCCGTCTGTCTGTCTGTCAAGAGCCTTTATCTCAAGAAAACTTGGAGATATCAAGCTGAAATTCAAACCATACACTCAAGTCTACGGTCCCTTGATTTATTGAAAAAAATCGCAATCTAAATTTACTTAAAAAAATATGTGGCCGTTTATATCACAAAGAACTAACTATATACAATAAAGGGTATCAAAATGAATAGGTTACTTCCGGTTGACCTAGAATTATGAAATTTGGCACCTACAGGTAGTACTTACTAGTTCAGTAAAAAATGTGAAGACTATACATTTGTGGTTAAATCATGAAAAATATTAGCCTTAAAAGGGGTGCAAAATTTGGTATTGAAGCCGCTAGTTTAAGTAGTGTATGTTTTAATACAGCACCGCTAAAAGTGTAAGTTGTGTGTTGTGTTGTGTGTTTAAATACACAATGTAAACATTGGTTTAGAAACGTCGGTATGCGAGTTCGACTCGCATTTGACCGGTTTTTTAAATATTCCACTAAATATTTAAAATATTTTCTATCAAACTTAAAAATAACTGACACATCTATTTGTCCATTTGAAATTTTGTTTAGAGCTCTTTGAATGGTACCTTCCATGGCCGCACAGTATCTAAGCAGGCTGACAAAACTTCTACATTTGATATAATATTAATAAGATGTTTTCTTAATTTAGATTTGAATCCACGATAATCAGAATAACAACAAAAAACATAAGTACAATAGAATCCGATTAATCTGGCACTATTCGAATCTACTGTGGGCGTTATTTTCGGAGTGTCCGAGCTATTTACATAGTTTTAAAGTATATCTTACAATTGAGATATACTTTACGTTTGTCACTTGTTTTTAAGATTTATTAAACTGCGACGGTTGTGGGTTCGATTCCCACTCGGGGAATGAAATATTTAATATTTTAATTTCCACTGATAAGGAGGCAAAGCGCAGCGTTGAGCTCTGCCACTCTACACGCAATGCTTGAAGAATTAGGCGGAAACCGGAAAACAAGAGTGTGTTTCTTAACACTGTGTTTCCAAGTTCGCCCTGCCTACCCTGCTATATGCGGAATACAGCCTAAAGCATTTTTTTAAAATTTTCTAATTCAGGCCTACACGCAATACATCCCGCTATCGATGTACGACCTGCAAACCTGGATGGGCGCGCCGTCCCTGTACGTGTACGACTGCTCCAACGCGGGCGTCATCGTGGACAACTTTAAACAGTTCGCTGAACAGCACGAGAGAGATTATGAGGTAATAGGAAATTGTGATGAAATACTATTAAATAGAATTTTAAATACATTTGTTCTAATATTTTTTTTTATTATTTTTATCTGCCTTTAAATTATTTCCCAAATATAATGCTCGCATTTGTAATTTTTTTGTTAGGTTAACAATATAATATGTAGAATAAAATAAGACATTATTTAAGATTCCGTGTCTAAGGCCTTTAATAATTAGTAACAGTTTTATCTAAGAAAGGAACTGAAAAAGGAAGTGTGTGACACTACAATATAACTTAACTTTGCTTCACACTGTATCCGTAACGGGGTCGTCAGAGAGAACGGAGCACCAAAAACTACTGTCTACATACTTTCGCCTCGTCTTTTTAAATTACAAACAAATCTAATTTTACACAGATGCAAGCCAGCTCCAAAGGCACTGATGCACCACCAGTGTCGTACAAGAACTGCATCCAGCTAGCAGCGTGTGCAGCTGGACAAAGCCTGCCAATGTCTCCTGAGTTACCTGCTGACCTGTTCACGGCCTGCCTCACCACGCCCGTAAAGATGGCCATCAAGTGGTTCGTGTTGAGGACTCGTCTGAGGGTGGCCAGGGCCGATATGGTGGATCTGATTGATAAGTGGGTCAAGTTATTTGTAGTATTCAAATTATTTTTATAATTTTTCTTCTCTAATGTTGAGTTGAAATTCAAGTATTTTGTCATTTAGTATAAAATATTTTATTATGTTGGGTAGTGAAATGTCACTCAAAGAAAAAGTAGCTTCAGTAGTAGTATTCAGCCAAGTATTTATCTATAACTCATAAGATAAATGCAAACTTGAAAATAAAAAAATACTAAGATATCGTGCAAAATACATTTCTTAGAATATTTTCATAACAATTTTTTAAATATTCAATTTCACCGGCCCTCATGGACACTCTTAAGTCATACTTTACTTTGTAATCTTGTTTTGTCAGGATCCCAGGACAAGTAACAGACAGACGCACCATGCTGGGTGAACTGAACTGGATCTTCACGGCCATCACGGACACCATCGCGTGGAGCTCTCTTCCCCCTGACCTGTTTCAGCAGTTGTTCCGAGCCGATCTGCTCACTGCTAGCCTCTGTAGAAACTTCTTGTTGGCTGATAGGATTATGAGGTTATTGGGAAATTTATTAATGCTGATAAAAAAATGACTCAATAACTATTTTGAAGCCAGTCGTGGCGCAGGGGGACAAAGCGTGACTGTAAAGCGACTGGTTGTGGCAGGTCGTACAACTGCACGCCGGTGTCGTCGCCGGCGCTGCCGTCGCTGGCGCGCCACCCGCTGTGGGCGGCGTGGGAGCACACGCTGGACCTGGCGCTGGCGCAGCTGCCGCTGGTGGCGCCCGCGGCCGGCCGCGCCTACCGCCACTCGCCCTTCTTCCGCGACCAGCTCACCGCCTTCCGCCTGTGGCTGGACCTGGGCGACCTGGGCGCGCGCCCGCCGCCGCACCAGCTGCCCATGGTGCTGCAGGTGCTGCTCAGCACGCTGCACCGCGTGCGCGCGCTGCACATCCTGTGCCGCTTCCTGGCGCTGGGCGCGTGGGCGGTGCGCGCCGTGCTCGCCGTGGGCATCTTCCCCTACATGCTCAAGCTGCTGCAGGCCTCCGCGCACGACCTGCGCGCCTCCATGGTCTACATATGGGCGAAGATCATCGCAGTCGATCCCAGCTGCCAGGTGGATCTGGTGAATGCCAAGGGGCACAAGTATTTTTTGGCTATCCTTCAGGATCCGACTGTTGATGTGTGTATTATTTTGTTATATAAAACTTATCGTAATGCAACAATGCTCGACTGAAAGAGTGATTGTCAAAGTGATTCCCAACTTAGGATATAAATATTTTAAATTTTTCCAATCTGGTAAGACAAAATGGAACATTGTATTCTACCACAACTCTATACACAAGTTCATACAAAAAATGTAGAACGGGATGTTTCGATACTGTGAAATTTATTTTCTTTTTGTAAAAATTGTTTTGTTTTAGTAAAATTATATTAATGAAATGTATTTATTTCAGATTGAACACAGAACTTTGGCAGCATTTGTATTGGCTGGTATAGTTGACAACTACCCAGCGGGACAAGAGGCTGCATTACAGGTCAATATTGCTATTTTCAGTCTATTATTATTATTTAAATGTAATTTTACTCCAACTGATCAATCCAACTTTAATATATAAATGTATATATCTTTTTTGGTCTTCGTATTTCTCCTTCTGCAGTTCCAGTTTCTGTAGTTCCACTACTAGAGATGCCATAAGGCGACAAGCCTCTCCAGACTTCTCCAGTGGATGTATATATTGAACGACTGTTGTGTTTACATCGAGACACTACCACTGTGCCATAAAAGCTACTATCAAAATAAATTGTATGTTTTTATAATTAAATCTTTCTAGATTTAATTTAAAAAACATATAATTTCTTTTCCTTCGGATAAGGTAATGGTTATAAATAGTAATTTATCTTACTTTAACCTACCTAATCTAAAACTACAGGATAATCAAAAATATTTTATATCCATACCATAACCAAAACCCCTGTAGCATTCTTCAAGTATTCATATTCAGAACCCAAATATTATATTAGTTACATCCCTACATAAATCTGCGTTGGCTCACAGGGCTCCATGATCTCCCTCTGCCTGGAGCAACTGGAGTCCACGGGCGACAAGGCCTGGCGTCTGCAGCAGTGGGCGTGCATCGGCCTGGCGCGCCTGTGGCGCGGCTGGGACGCGGCGCGCTGGGCCGGCGTGCGGGACCTGGCGCACGAGAAGCTGGCCGCGCTCCTGCCGCACCCGCGCCCCGAGCTGCGCGCCGCGTGCGCGCACGCCCTCGCGGCGTTCATCTCCGCGGGCGCCGCGACCCCGCGCACCGACCACGCCAACGCCCTAGACCAGCAGGTGGCCGTGCAGCTGGCTTCCCGTCTGCAGAAGGATGCTTCGGTGTTGGTGAGGGCGGAGATCCTGGCGGCGCTGCAGTGGATGGTGTTGATATTTGAGCAGCATTTTATGGCGGTTTATATTAGTGAGAGGACCAGGAGATGTGATAGGTGATGGTTTTTTAAATTGTTTGTTGTGTGTCCTATATACTATTAGTTTTATATTGATCAGCTACTTTTTATCGTTTATTTTGCACTCGTGTATTAAACGGAGTTAAACTGACATTGAGTGGCGCCCGTTGCAGGGAGGCGGTGCGCGGGCGCGGCCACATCGACCGCGGGCTGGACGCGCTGGCGCCGGAGCGCGCGCCGCGCACGCCG
This sequence comes from Heliconius hewitsoni, assembly GCA_018230445.1. Lineage (NCBI taxonomy): Eukaryota > Metazoa > Arthropoda > Insecta > Lepidoptera > Nymphalidae > Heliconius > Heliconius hewitsoni. Next base: position 18,539 of record DWAN01001039.1, read on the forward strand.
CCGCACGCGCACGCGCACTCGCCCGCGCTGGCGCTGCCCGCCATTGGTCAGTAGTGGTACCCATCATTAATCGTTACACCAGAAATAAAACTTTCTACTTGACTCTTCTATATCGGACATTATTACCTCCGCATCACTTTCACTCACATTATTTAATATTTAGTTTGTGTTAATAAGGAATTGTAACAAACAATATATCATCAAGAATAACCGTGAAATTTTTCCTTCTATTATTGCTTCGTCGCTTACATTTGTCCTTTCTAGTACAGTCTAGTATAGAGGAAATGAAAATATTAAATATTTAATTTATGTAATTAGGAATCGTACACTTGGGCCCCTGCGACACGAAAGCCACATACTAATTATTTAATTATTTTTATTAAAAATGATTAAATAAATTAAATAGTATTCTATTATGTCATTAAACTTTTTATTATATGAATAAAAACGGGCACATTGTATAGTCCGACACTATCGTTATTGCGTATGGGAAACACGCGCGGTAGAATTGCGCAGAACGCGTATTTTGATATCTGCACATAGACGCCCTCTCACGCCGTGAGCGCGGGCGGTCACGTCACTGTCGCTGTCAGTTCATTACTATGCAATATGAATATATTATCATATGATAGCGTCATATATCCAAAATGGCGCAGTAAAGCATATTTATCTAGTACTATTATAATGATTCGTGTGTTAGATTAAGCAACATGCAAAATCAAGTTATGGATAAGCAAATTTAAAAATTAAATAAAGTACTGAATTGTAATTATTATAATGGGGCCACGTCCAAGTCTTCATCAATCCAAATCCAATAAAAAAGTAAAATTGAAAAACAATAAAAATTATAATACATGCAAAAAATTGTAAAAAATAAGTTTCAATAAATAAAATATTAAATATATAAGCAAAA
>DWAN01001040.1:0-19450 GCA_018230445.1 Heliconius hewitsoni
TATATATATATATATATATATATATATATATATATATATATATATATAAAAATATAAAAGTCTATTCTTATTAATTGGATTTAAAATTAAGCTTAACTGATAAGCTGCGTTAGACAAATCAAATAATAGAAGCGTGCTGTAAATCCCTTTCATTGTGTTATCGAAAGTCGTGAGTTGTACATTCATTCTTGAAAGTCTAACCGAGAAAGGAAGAACAATTTCGCGTTTTAAGCGCTATCATTCCATATGTTTATTGGCACCTATACGGCTAGTTTTCACTAAATGTGCACGACTGGCGTGAATTCCCTATCGAAAAACAATAATTTCGGCCGTACAGGATATAGTTATGTGGAAGACACGTTAAGTTCTGTTGGTATTCAGGAAATATGAGCGGTCGTTAAGCTTAATACAATGTTTTGTATAGACTGTTACGAATGTAAAGGTGCAATATTGCGGCCAGTGCAATCTACACTCTTGTGAAACTACTGTTAGTACTAGTTACGCTAAATCAATCTTGTCAAGCGAATGGCACCTCTCTCTAATTTTTGTCATTATTTACCTTTTAACTTTTTTTTTAGTTTGCATTATCGGTGGAGGAGAATGGCGCGTGTGGGAGCAGCACGTCGTCGTCCACGTCATCGTCATCTTCTTCCTCTTCTTCTTCGTCATCGTCCTCGTCGGATTCAGATACTGCTGAAGCCGCCGGCGGCTCCACACACACATCTCCCGATGATTCTAGTGCACTTGCTGCCGCTTGTCAATTGCAAGTACGTTAATACCATGAAACACTTACGTTTTATAATTTTTATACATATATATTTAAAATCATTTATGAATGATTAAAAGAAAATAATACAGAAATGTAAACATTTTGCGTATACGCAACGTACCAAAAACTTTAAAGACTTAAACTACAACTTTGCAACTACATTCTTGTTAGTGGATATATATATTTATCGACTTTTCAAAATCCATTCACAAATAGCCAATTACGTTGAAAATAAACCGAAATATATTCCTCAGGTCATCGACGATGCGGACCTTGCGGAACTATTTCCAGAACAAACACCGAGCGCGCCGGCGCAACAGCCCAATTTCTCGACCTTCCCAGTCCATAGCGGTTCACCAGACGACGACAAATCTATTGCAGATAATGGTATGTCTAGTTTGGTTTACTCGAAACTCTTTTTATCACTATAATAGAAGATACCTCGGTTTGACAATATTTCTTTATATTACAGGAGACGGATCAAGTAGTGAAATGGAACTAACACCACAACTTGTAACAGCTGCGATACAGAGGGCGACACAAGATTCTTCTGGATCGGAAAATGAGTGTTCCAACTCTACGACTGTCCATCAAAGCACTTCGCATTATTCGTCACGACTATTACAAGAATTTGTCGCGCGTACGCAGCAACTGAGCACCACAGTGCCAATTAACACTATTTATCCCACGTCCAATCCTCCAATACCTTGTGGAATCCAACCCAGTACAATTGAAGGTGTTGGGACCATTAGTGATTGTGTGCTCGGTCAAATAAATAATTTATCCGAAATACCACCCATCGCGTCGAATTTCTTAAACAATACTCCGCATTTGAGTCCGCAGCAAACAGAAGAATTGTCTCAAATAAACAAAGATCTTGAAGAAATAACTTCTGTGACAGATTCTGTTGGACTATCGATTCCTAATCCGTCTGGTTTGGAAGACTGTGTCGATAATAACGATTTTATGCACTTAGATATAACATCAGGTGGTTCAGAGCTAGGCAGTGCTAGTGACCTTTTAAAAAGTTCACCGATAACCGTAACTGGCGCGGACACCAGCTCCGCTAACCAGATGGATTCTCAAAAACTAGACACAATCAGTACAAATTCAGTTGAATCTCAAGAAGACGTTAAGAATGTAGTTATTGAATCTAGAAGAAAAAGAGGCCGACCCCGTAAAGTTAGAAAAGATGAATACGACAGTAAAGGTGCTGAATCTCAAAAACAGTCGAAGTCCCGAGTTAATGTAATTAACGATTTTCACAATAACAACGATCCGCCTAACGTTTCACCGGACTCTGGTATATTGTCTAATCATAATTCACCAACACATTCTCCATTGCGGCGGCATGATATAGAAGATAATCATAACAGGCTTAGCCGGAAATCCATTCATAAAGAAAATACCATCGGCGAAAGGAAAAGTGCCCGTTCAAAGTCTAAAACAAGAGCCAGAGCACACAATATATCTGACTCAAGTGACTGTGATTTCCAAAAAAAGCGAATAGAGAATGAAATTAAGCAAATTAAAACGGAAGCGCCCTCACCCATTCCACTTAAACAAGAACAAAACAAGTTTGAAAAGAACAAGAAAAATGATCACAAATTAGATATTGCTGCCTTAGATAGGATGCTTTACGCAACTGATAGAGTTTTATATCCACCAAGGAAAAAGGTTGGCCGAAAGCCTCAAAATAAAGCCAAAACAACAAAGTCGACATCTAAAACGCTGAGAGATAAGAACCAATACGACTCAGCAGATAGCGATGACGACTCACTGCCATCTAATAGATCCGTTTTGTCTGGAGTTTATGCAAAAAGAAAAGAAGTAAATAGCAAACTTGCTAACTTACCAAAAACTAAGAATACTAAATCAATGAATAACTCTTGGAGAGATCATCAAAGCGAAAATGAAGGTGCTGCTGAAGATCCCCTTGACCCGACGTGGAAGCAAATCGATCTTAATCCAAAATATAAGGATATTCTTTCCGGTTATAAAAGTGATCATGAATTTAAACCATATAAAAGTTGCAGTAGGTTAATAGAATCAGGGTATAAAAGTGATTATGGATGCAGATCTGGTTATAAAAGTGACTATTGTAGGTCAGGGTACAAAAGTGATCACAAATCTGGCTATAAAAGTGACAAGTCAGGCTATAAAACCGACTACAGTGTGAGAAGTATGCGGAGGCGAATGAGAAAATTAAAAAAGACCCGTTCCGTCAGAAATAGGTCGTATTACAAGAATCAAAAACATTTTGTGTCTGATCAAGAAATTTTGCTTCTATCTAATAAAACCTTCAGTAGTTTAACTTTAGGACACAGTTCAAGTGACTCGGAATGTGAGACGTATTTACGCAAACCTAACGCTAGTCCGAAATATGTTAGTATTTGCACAAAATATCCCCTACCGTCGAAATATAATTATGGATTTTCGAAAAATAGTCAAAAACATATATTGAGGCTAAATTCTTCAGATCCCTTTGCTCCTGGCCCAGTTTTTAGCGGTTTACAGAGGCCAGTGACGACTTATAACATTTTTAAAGTAAGTCATAACAATAACAATACGTTGTTAAAATCGCCGTCTAAAACTAGTTTCATTGGTAACACTTTGCCCTCTCTCAAACCGCTGTTCACTCATAAATTTGGCATGTCGCCAATCTGTACAGCTACCAAATCGTCTTCTGGCTCAAAGAAAGATGATAATTTAAGACATTTCTCAAGGGCACTTTCACCTAAAAATCGCAAACAAATTAAAAAGGATTCACCAACTGCAAAGAAAGAAAATTCTTCAAAACCATTGCCTAATTGCTTTGAAAAAGCAAAAAATACCTATATTCCAAACAAGTCCTTGTCTAGAAATGTATTTTTAAACTTCAAGAAACCACACATTAAGCCTTCATACCATATTAAAAAGCAAAGGAGGACGGTAGTTTTAGCGCCACCCAAAATAAACTTAAAACCTACAGAGAGACCTTCAAGGATAACCATTAAAACGGAAAGTAAACATCATAGGCATAGAAGTAAAAGAAGACATCGTTCAAGATCGGTTTCACGATGCAGGGAATCGGTTGCAAATCGCAGTTCAGTTGATTCGGTCGACCAAAAGTTTACCCAAGACATGGATACATTAATATCTAACTTTATAAAACTATGTCAAATAGCACCTAAATTCATAAGTAATATGTCTCCAGTTCCTCAAAAAACTATAGAAAAAGAGAAACCTCTGACAGAGCCAGCACCTCCAAAAGTGATAAAAAGAGCATCTAAAAAACGGAAAACCTCAGATAATCAGGAAATTGCTACACCTACATCAAAGAGAAGGCATAAAAAACAACTGACGGAATCTCAAAATAAAGGCGGTAAAGACACAAACGAACATAAATTACCATTAAAAAAGAGACATTACCATATAAATTCTTCAACCAGCAATTCTTTAAGCTTAAGCTTGGTTTCGGCTGAATTTGATGAAAATTCCAAAACCGATGCTAGCTCTGATAAGTTTCTATGTACAGAAACCGATTGTATGGGTGATGTACATAAAGATATTTCAGAAGAACTGTCTAAACAGAGAGGTGTTGTCGAAAAAAACAAGAAAGGCAGCGATAGTTCAAAACATCCAGCCTCTAATATACAAGACAACAAAGCTCAAAATGAAACTTCACCAAAATCAATTAAGAACACTAACACTTTAGAGACCCCAACAAAAACTGATGCCTTTAATAAGTCTTTCTCCGATAGCCAACTTACAAATAACAATATCGACGATGATCTGGCTATAGAAAAACCTACTTCGGAACAATCTGAGCTTTCTAAGAAAATTTATGAAACCTCAGAAAAACTTAAAGCGGTACATAAAATGGTTAATGACTTAGAAAAAAGTTTGCCAAAATCAAAGGAAGCAAATGATACAAAAATAGAATCATCTAAAATTGAAGCAAGCAGAACGTCATCGCCGAGATGTGAGAGAAAGGCTTCGCCAGTTAGAAATTCAGCTCCTATTGCGACACCAAAAAAACGCCACAGACTCGAAGCGGAAAAAGTTATATCACATTCTAGTCTGGATCAGGTTGTGCAGTCACTGTCCAAAAAATTATCTGAAGACAAAACAGTAAATAGTGGTGTTTCTAAAGATATCAATGAAAATACATCAAAAGAAGAAAGCAAAGAATGTGACAAATCTCCTTCATCAGCCGAGCAGACGAATATTACAAATAATTCATCCGTTGATCCCCTTAAAAGCATGTCTGCACGTTCTCTTTATAAAAGTTCAATACCACCTGCGCAAAAATCTGAAATAATGACCCGAAAGAAAAATAGATTAGAGGGTCTTACTAGCAATTTAGTATCCAAAATTAACCCTAGCGCAGCTACTAAGGTCTTAGATACACTTCTTAATAATAACATAAGAAAATCAATTGAGTCTAGAATTCTAGAAAAAGAAAAGAATAGTGAAACCGGAAGTAAAATACCTGACGATCGCACTAAAGGCAAAGAATCTATACAAGTAAACACAAGAGCGAGCGTTATCAAGTCTCCGGTATCTAAAGGAAAATTATTAGAAACTAAAAGATCGAAAGTTACCGAGACTGTAATTGAACAATGCGTCGTCGTCAATGTCGATAAACCCACCGGTATTTTTGAGCCATCTGTAGATTTAGAAGATCAGATTCCTAAATCGTCCATTTGTGTAAATAATATATTGGTCGAGACGTCGAAGAGCAAGAATAAATCGAAAGGGAACGATACTAAAAATTCCAATGAATTGTTATCACCCATAGATACCGAATCAGAAATACCTCTTGCCTTAATATCAGAAACGCCTGATCTAATTATCAGACCTAAAAGAGGCGAATCAATAGCAGCAGTACTATCCGATAAAATCCAAGAAACCTCCGGTGGGCATAACTTGAGACAACCTAAGAGAAATCTTAACGAGAATGATGATTTAAACGAAAAGAAGAAGAAGAAAACATCTAATAATTTAATTAGAGAAAGTAAACTTGTACTTCCAACGAAAGTGGTTCTACCAAAACTTTCAACGGATAAATTATCAACATTAGAAAACATCAAAAAACAAAATGTACTCGCAAAGAATGGTGAGGCTAATGAATCTACTGAAAATAAGGTTCTTGAGGTGTCTAAGAAAAGAACAAGACGACGCAAAGCTATAAATAGAACTGGTTTCCCTAGTATTAAAAAGAAGAAGAAGAAAGTGGAACCTTCTTCCACATTAAACAATACTGCCTCTGATAATTTCACATCAGAAGACACCGATCATTCTGCATTTGAAAGAGTACCTAAAGATGGCGAGGCTATGAGCAGCTTTTTAGAGCGAACAACAAAGAAACCAGAACTCAAAATTGTGTTAAATAAAGATGAATTGCCAAAGCAAGGACGCCTAACCGTGGTTGCTCTAGAAAAGTTACAGGGAAAAGATGTTTCGGCAGATAATTGTAAAGTTTCTTCTATAGAAAAGAATGTCACGGAAAAGAAAATTGGAAGTACTTCTATCTTACGAGCACCAGCCTTGCAACTCAAACAATCGAGATCTGATAAAGAAATTAAAAATCATATTAATAAATGGGAAGTCCTCAGTGAGACTGATAGTATTCCCTCATTAACTAGCTCCCTGGGAAATGACCCTGAAGATAGCATTCCTTTAAGTTTATTAAATCTCAAAGCCACCACTCGTTTGGATAACTTAGAAAGGTTGAAAAGAAAAACTAGGGCTATGTCTCCATCACATGAAATTGAGGAAATATTCTCAAAGCGAAAAATTGTAGAGAAGACTACAAAAGTCGGTTTGAGGCCGAAGTCAAGCCTAGCTATCTTATACCCCGGTGAACGGAGGCTAACGAGAAGCTCTGATAATGCATCTGAGGATAAGAATACTAGAAAAACAGAAAAGAAACTTCCTTTAGACATTGTTGAGAGGTCGACCAAACCTGAGAGCATAGCTACTAGGAGAAAGTCGCGCTCATGTACTATCAGTAAAAAAGTTCAAGAAATACATTCCAGCTCTCGAGAAAGTTCCATAGACACAGTAATAAGTAGGCGGTTAACATCGAAGTCTCGTGAACCATCTATAGATACTCTTCACGACCACGACGAAAACGATCCGTTACCTCTAAACGAGAAAGAAATAGATTTTGAAAAAAGCATTGATGTTCTTTCAAAAAGTGTAATTTGTAAGAAACGGGTGGCGTCGTCGCGTGACGAGAGTCCTGTTAATGGCGCTGATGTTCGGGAGAGACCAACAGTTTCAAAAAAGAATCCTCGATTGCGGAAGAAGTTTTTGGTTGCTGGACTGTTCTCCGATTATTACAAAGAAGAGTAAGTATTTTCATCTACTTTGCATTGTTTACCTACTTTCAAGATTTCATTACGCATTTATAAGCATATACATATATATCTTTTTGCATTAAAAGATATACATATCGTTTACCAAATAATCTATAAAGATTTTTTTTTTCATATAAACATTTTAGAAATCTCATTTTAAAGATCTATTTTCAACATTAATATTTATCATAATATTAATAATTTGTCTGTAGGTTGTTTAATTTTGTGAATTTGAAATTTTTTCGTACTATTTTTATTCCAACTTATGTGGAAAAATATTTTTTAGTCCCAAACCAGAAGGGAAAGGAAAGAACTTGGTGACTCAAACGGAGTTTCCGCCGGGCCTGCTCTCTCCGCCGCCGTACTGCGAGCGCTGGGTGCGGCGCACTCCGCAGTACTTCACTCTGCCCTACGACATCTGGTGGGAACAACATTACAACCAGCCAGTGCCGTCTTGGAACTACAAGAAGATACGCACCAGTGAGATATACATCATATATAGATATTTTGATCATTAGGAGACCCCACTATTAAGGCCTAATATGAAGGAGCTCCGTAGCCTCCAAGTTTCGATGCATTTCGTTTCGTTTCGAGTGGCAGAACTCAACGTCGTGTTCGACTTATCATAAGAGTGACGATAATTCATTTCCCCGAGTAGGGAGGGTATTACGATTTGGTGCTATAAGCTCAATCTTGTCTCGAATAAAAGTAAAACAAAAGTCATATTGTACATCTGTTTTAGGTTGTCCATATTTTAATACTGTATTTATTGATTTACGATAATGGATGGATGAAGAACCCACCTGTTTACTATAAAAATGTAAAATATTAATTACAAACTGATCAAATCGTATTACAAACAGAAACTCCTTCTCCACTTCAGAAATAATTGTAGAACTAAATTCTTAAAATCGTATTTTTTTAAACAATTTAAAATGTATCCACGCCATCAACCTAACTCTACCTGTTGACAAGCTTTCGATAAAGAAGATAACATTCGACTTGATTGGCTGATTTATTAACGTTACACTTTTGGCTCTCTATTGTAGTACCCATACTATAAAGTGAGCTCGAGCGTTGCTATCTCCGTATCATTGCGTGTTTATGTACTAATTACCGTAATACATGTTCGTATCACTCCATTTGTTTGTTTGTGTTAATTGACCTAATACTATTGTCAATTGCGTGGCTTCGCCCACTTGTACAACACAATTAATTATTTTCTCTTGCTCCTGGTCGGTTTCCAGGAGGCGTGGGTTCGAGTCCCGCTATGTTCAAATTTTTATACGTTTTCTAAATAAGTATTTATCTTTCCTAAGTGTGGATTAACACTTTAAAAATGTTTAAAAAAATCATAATCACTTTCTTGATCTAATAACATCATCATTTTATAGACAACATCCATACATCGATAGCTAAACTTTTAGCCAAATTGTGCTAGCGCAAAGACCAACGTTCAAAAATAATACTAAACACGCATTATATTGAAATCTTACAGAAAGCTGAAAACATATTATTGTTTTAATATAGGTTTCTCACCAGTACCCTGTTGTATGCAAAAATAAGTGTGAACTTTGAAAAAAATGCATAATACTTTTTTTACGACTTTAATTGTTTCAAATTTCAATTGATACATAAAATATACTTAAAAGTTTAATCCGTCGTAGTATTTTCATTTATTCGCTTCTTTGTGAAATTATTTGCTAATTTAAATTAAAGGTGTGTACCATTTACTTGTTAAATATTAATTTATATTATAATACCCCTGACCTTTCTACAAAATTTTTGTACGAACAATGATTATTATTTATTTTTTTATTTGAATAATGCTTGAATGATATTTTAAATTTTTGCAGTGCACGCCTTCGGAACGTGTCTGAATAAATGCGATGACCGTACATTGTAGCCTGCTTGAATATTTATAAAGAAAATATTTGTTGGTTTGGACAGTAAATAGGTCTATTTCCGGTTTTCCGATATACAGAGTGAATTGCGAAAAGATATGTGGATACATATATATGCTACGCTTTGGTTTCCCAGAACGAGAGATATAAATAATTTAATTTTTTATTGCAAGTTAGAATTTTACAGAGTTGCGATCATCTCTACAACCATTGCGTTGTTCACAGTTGTTCTTTCTCATTATGGCTTCTATTCCACATTAATTTATTTAGTTTATGATTGTAAACGCGACGGTTGCGACTTCGACCCTGCTCTACCTCTTTTTACACCAAGTGCTGCATTGTCTTCCACTACCTGAACATGCACTGTTTCGAATTAGGGAGGAAAGTTGAATATAATTTCTAATTTCTAAAAATATAAATCAGGATATAAAATTTCCAGATGTATATTACGACGTGAAACCGTCGGCCGAGGAGTGCGAGAGCGTTGCGTGCAACTGCGCGTCCTCCTCCTGCTGCAACGAGGACTGCATCAACAGGCTCGTGTTCTCCGAGTGCTCGCCGCAGCTCTGCCCTTGCGGGTGAGTTACAACTTCTATATTATGGATAATTATAAAAAAATACTTGGTTTTCTTGCAGTTTATTTTCGTAATTAAATTTACATAAGGTCTTATTTGTTTTATATTATTAATGTGACTAAAAATTTAAACCAAAAAAATGTTTTAAATTGACGTAGCTCGATGAGAACGTATGGCTTAGTGGTTAGAGCGCCTGGTCGGTTTCCAGGAGGCACGGGTTCGAGTCCCGCTACATTACATTTTTATACGTTTTCTAAATAAGTATGTTTTAAATAAATTGGCACAAAAACCCTAGGATTAGGAACCTGTTTGTTGTAATGAATATTTAGAAAGTGAGCTAGTAACTGGGGATATTTTTAAAGCGTTACTAAACCCATACACCAATCAAGTACCTATACATATGAATAATATTTACCCAACAGGGACAAATGTAAGAACCAGCGGATTCAACGCCACGAATGGGCGTCTGGTCTTGAGAAGTTCATGACGGAGAACAAGGGCTGGGGTGTGCGCACCAAGCACATGATCAAATCTGGTGATTTTATACTCGAGTATGTCGGTGAAGTGGTTTCCGATAAGGAATTTAAGGTGAGCTTATTTTAAAATATTGCGTTTTTTTTGTTCTGTAGTTTGCTTAAAAATATATTTTAATTTTATTGGAACCTATTGCAAGGATACTTATAATAAATCCGCCATAAATATTTGATGTTTTATATTTTCGGTATGGAATTGTCAACAAATTTAAGTTTATTTAAATTCTTATAATAATTATCTCTCATGACGGTTGTTAGTTCGACTCCCAACCCAAGGGGAATAACATACTCAAGCGCGGCGTTGAGTTCCGCCACTCAACACGCAATGCCTCAAGAATTTGACGAAGAGTGTAAAGCAGAAGTGTTTGAATGGGAAACTAGGTGTCTTGAAACTAGGTCCCCAGGTTCTCTTTACCTACCCTACGTGCGTGATATAGCGTGAAGCTAAAAAAAAAAACTCCAATACTATTCAATTGAATTGGATTGTATACAAATAATAAAGATTTCATTTTTAAAGTACATAACCGAGGTCGTCAGATAACGTATTTAAAATAGGAATGCCAGTATTTGCATTAGATACGCTATCTTATCTCAAAACATAATTTAACTTGTAAACCCGACTGTCGCTTTTTAGTAATTAACGTTAATTGAATCCAAGGTCAATTTTTTTTTTCATATATTTATCATCGACGTATTTTATTAGCTTTGGAATATATTATGTAGAATATATGAAGTAAACAAAGTTAAGAAATAACCTTGAAACGACCATCGAGGTCAATTATGGATTGTACCCTTTAAAATTATTTAAGGAATATTTATATTTACCACATTAAATTATGGTATTTATATTAAAATCAAGATATTAAAGTTCATATAAACCTAGCTTTTGTTGTCTCGTTTATCTTTATTGCCTTATTGAGGAAGTTTTTGTGTATAATTTAAATTTTGTGTTGTATGTACATACATTGTCTACGGTTGCTCATCTATGACGAATTTTATGATCATAAAAAATCCCCTACGTTCAATTTTTAATGTACGCCAGGTGTACCACGTGGCGTTCAGTGAAATAAACTTGTACTTTGTAACAAATCAATATTAGCTCTTGAATTGAATTATCAAAATCTTAAGACACTACGTTTCCCACTTTCCGCCTAATTCTGCAGGCATTGCATGTTAAGTGGCGGTACTCAACGCCGAGCTTTCTCTCGACACCTGAGCGAAGAAATGAAAATATAAATTTTAATAAATATATCATTTCGTCGAGTGGGGGATCGAATCCACAACCAGTCGATTTTACAGTCACATCTTGTGCTCTTGCGACACGACTGGCCTCAATTGAATTGAATTATATTGTCAATTTTTTTTTATATAATTTTTAATATATTTTTAAAACTAAATATAAGATTTACACGTTAAAAAAAACATTAATTTTTATTAAGAACGGATCTTGCCTGTCAAAATTTCACAACTTGGAAAGTTCTGATCTTTGTAATGTCTTTTTTTTGTTAAAAAGCTTAACCAACGAAATTCGAATGATTTTGACGCTTTAGGGCGTTTGCCGTTTACACTGTATTATTTAACTTCATTGTTAACGGCTTAAAATTTAAAATAAAGAGACAGGACGAACTCACCAATTTTTTACTTGTTTTATACAAGTCTTTGCAAATAAAAAAGTTATTAATCTATGCATATAAAAAAAATAATATAACAATATTATTTTCGAAACAGATTTTAAAAACATTTAAATATTTAAAGTTGTTTTAAATAAATAAAACGTCTTAAACCTATTTATTTTTTAAATGTTTATATTTTTTTAATAAATACATATTTAGTAGTTTTGACATCTTTGACTGAACGCGATGGTTGAAGGTTCAAAAAGAAGAATAAATTTATAATATTGTCTTCCATTTTGATAAAACCTAATATTTTAAAAGTAATTTAAGTGCAAAAATATGTAATATTAATGTTAATTTATTGGGCTTTGGTACTAAATTAATAATATTTTTATCGTGTAACGACTCCGGCACAGGCCATTTTGATAATTTTAGCTGAAACCTGTCTCATTAATTTTATTATCTCGTTCATTTATCTATTTTGATGTGATGTAATCTTGTAAATATTTCTGATATTATTTTAAGCGAAAGTGAGTGTTACGTTAAGATTCTTTTTATTGATTTTAATAGTTAATTAAATAACAGGTTTGTATTTCGTATATTCATAGAATAGATTTAAATTTTAGAAAAAAAATATGAATACTATGACTATATATAATATAAATATATAATATAAATATATATTTATATTTATATTATATATTTATATTATATATTATATATATATATATAATATAATATAAATATATATAATAAAAATATGACTCATTTAATAAACTCTTATGTTATGTAAAAGCTGAGAAATCTTTCAAATTGCACTGTTGTTTTAGTGTGCTAAGGCAGCTGCTTTAAGCTGCTTTGAATTTCAATTATATGATTGAAATATCAAAATGTCTCTAATTTTGCGAAATATTTTCTGTCCACTTTTTCATGCGGAATAGATGTATAAATATAATATATAAATAAATAATGAGTTTCATGTTGTATCCCATACACAGTAGGATAGGTAGAGGGAACCTAGTCCTAAGACGCTCCGTTCCCCATATTCCGCCGAAGTTTGGAGGCATTGCGTGTTGAGTGCCGGAACTCGACGTAGTCCTTTGCCTGGACACCAGAACAAAGAAGTGGAAATATACATTTAAATAAATATTTCATTTTCTCGAGTTATAGGAAATGTCTTAATGTTTCCGTGACGGTCAATTTAATTGAATCTAATACAAATCAAATGATAATTTTATAAATATGATTATAAGATGAGTAATATGAATTAAGTTGTTATGTATAATAAGAACTGATTGTATGTATGTAACAACTGATTGTTTTGTCGATTCACCAACATAGGATCAACTAAAAAAAAATTAGAAATTGAATCCTTGCCTCTTGGAAATGTCTCAGTGATTTGATTACTAAGCCATATGTTTAAATTGAGATATATAAGATGACATGTAGTGATACAAGGTGCCCCGCACAGGAGCGCATGGCGACGCGGTACGCGCGCGACACGCACCACTACTGCCTGCACCTGGACGGCGGGCTCGTGATCGACGGCCACCGCGTGGGCGGCGACGGCCGCTTCGTCAACCACTCCTGCCGCCCCAACTGCGAGATGCAGAAGTGGACCGCCAACGGCACGTGCTTATACCGTAGCCTCTGTTATTTTTAAATAACAATATATATATATATGTAATATAATATAATGTGGGAATGACGTTGCCAGACACTTAGTCTGGTGAAGAATTTTTTTATAGATGAAGGTTTTATAAAATAACGACACACAGGCCACAGGCTCTAGACCATAAAATATTACCGCATTAAAGTTTACAAACAATATTACAATTCTTTTTTTATATATACAGGCACGTTCAGAATGGCATTATTCGCGTTGCGTGATATTGATCCTGACGAGGAGTTAACTTACGATTATAATTTCTCCTTGTTCAATCCAGCTGTTGGTCAGGTATGATTTTTTTTATGTTTCATAGTTTAGAATTGTTAAAATTTATAATATTTTGATTTGATTTTTTAAACAATTACAAATATGATAAAAAATAATAAATTTTTCAGCCATGTAAATGCGATTCGGAAGACTGTCGAGGAGTCATCGGTGGTAAATCACAGAGAATAACCAAACAGCCTCTAAAGACTCAATCTCGGACTCCATCGAACGCGTCCAATCAATCCAACAGTTCTACCGGCCATCAGCCACGAGTGGGACGTCCGAGGAAAGCGGTCAAATGTAATAAGAAATCAGAACAACAGAATGTAACAGCTTGTGATATTAAAAATATGACTATATTGAAGTATCAGCAGCATTTGAACAAGTTGTGGCAAGAGCCCCAAATGAAACCTCTCACGGCGAAGGAGAGGACTCTGGTTAAAGAACGACATTGTTTCCTGTTTAGGAATTTGGAAATTGTAAGTGATGCTTGTTTTTTATAATATATTTTAGATAGTTTAACACTTTGTGCTTAAATGTCTTAAATATTGCGTATTATGTGGTGGACCACAACGCTGCGCTTTGTTTTCTTCCCCTGAGTGGTAATTGAACCCACAACCGTCATGTTTGCGGTGCCCCAAGACGAATCAATTTTTCAATTAGTATTAAGTGATCACGACGCAGAAGATGCATATTTGGCAAAAATTATAACTTTTGATATTACTTAATATATGAATATTGATATGATATATATAGATAACATAGTTTTAAAAACCTAGAACGTAATCATTATCTTGGATCAAGATGTAATAGATCAAATGCGTTTACATAATATGTAAATTACGATTTATTAGATCATGAACAAAACTAAGAGTGGTGTATATATTTGTATGTAGATATATTTGTATAAAATAAGAAAATGAAAGGAAAAAAAATAAAAATATATTGAAAGAAGTCTACCTATCAAAAATTATTTTATAAACTAGCCTATTTATATTAAATCGAACGCTTAAATTTCAGGTACGCCGTATCCGCGAGCGTCTATCACTACCAATTCCACCATCCCCGCCTACGTTAGAGTCTCAAGTTCAGACACCCACCACCCCCCCGACCTCAAACCCTCCCTCGATCCCAAACACCCCCTCCACCGCTAACACCCCCACAACCGCTAACACCCCCACAACCGCTAACACCCCGGTGATAACAAACGTCAACCCCCTAACCCTGCCCGATACAATGAACCCCTCTGTGTTCCTGAAGAGATTGCAGACATTGCGCGCGTTGAAAGAGGAAAGTGTGAAGGAACTTATTCGGTTGGAGGATGATTCGAGTCTTGATATGAAAACGAGGATAGCAAAGATTTTGAAGGCCCTTTATAATACTATTGTAGCTGCTAAAGGTGATTTCTCTTTTAGACAAATAGTGAATATTTAAGCTTTTTTTATAATGAAGCATTTCATATTTTTCATATTTAAATTTGAAAAAGTATCATTTCTATATTACATTAAGTCAATATTTTATTATTAATTTAGTCATAGAGGCCGCCATGATGTCTTTGTTTGTAACGACGACTGTTGTGGTTGCGATGCCCACTTAGGGAATGATTATATTAAAATAATTTTTATTTCTGCGTTCTGGCAGATAAAAGTCATGACGAAATGTCAAAAAATAACTAATAATGTTATAATTTTATTTAAAGATGACGAAGAAAAACCAATCTGCTCGCTTCTAATGAAGCTTAAACCTGCATCTAAATCTGAAGTTCCACCATTAGATCTGACCACTATACAGAGTAATATAGAGAATAATCAATATGAAAACGTGGCGCAGTTCGATAGCGATATGAACACGCTACTCTCTACCGTGATACGGGAACATGGGAAAGTGACGGCGTTAGGTGCAGCTGCTATGCAATTGAAAAAGGTGAATTTATTTCTTAAATAAACCATGGTATAATTGTTAGTATTTTTTTTATTAATAAACAAAAATATTATCATGATCGTTATTTTCAGTAAATGTGTTATTTAAGGTTTTAAGTACTTACATTTTTTTAAAATTTATATTTTTCTAGGTTTACAACTCAATGAAATCAGATTTCGCTGAACGTTTGACAAAAATACTTGGATCACAAGATGCTTTGCCAGCTGGCTTTGTTCAAAAATCTAAGCCTGGTAAGTAAAATATTATTTCAACTTATTATTACATTGTAAAAGATCCCAGTCGTGGCACAGGGGCACAAGCGAGTGACTAAAAAGTTTTGGTTTGAATTCCCACGCGAGAAAAAGAAGTATTTAATATTGTCATTGAAAAAAAAGAATCTTACAAAAGTAACAATTGGCACTTAGGTTATATTGTCTTTGTCAACCGTATACGCATGTCTATCGCACATTAAATACAGAGTCGTGCAAATATAGATTGAAGTGTTTGTTTGAAATGCGGCTAGCGCTATGGGTTAGAGTGAGAGAGCAGGAGCCTGCCGTTGCCGGCTGCAGCGCCGTTACGCGTTACGTAACGAAACGATTTACACTAGAAGTTGTCACTACAAAAAGTGACACATGCATTTTTATTTTTTACAGAGGAAGTAATTCTATGCATATGCGGCCTCCACATCGAGGAGGGCCTCATGGTGCAGTGCGGGCGCTGCGGCGTGTGGCAGCACGCTCGCTGCGTACGGCTCGCCGATGCAAAACGACAGCACCATTGTCACTTTTGTAGCCCTAAGCCGGTTTGTATTTTGACCTATTACATAATATATTAAACCTTTATTTTCAGACATATTAAAAATTTTAATATAAATTATCATAATTTATAATTTTTTGGCATGGCACATTTTACCTAAAAATATTTCAATAAACTTTGAATAAACGTTGTATTTATCGGTTCCAAGTGCCTGAAAAGGTATATAGTCTAAAACCAGTAAGGTCTCGATTTGTTGGACATGGAAATTAACTATTAAAGTCGTTAATTTTGGAGTTTACCTATTTTAAAATGTAACTACTTAAAAAGAATTTACTGTATATACTTTGCCATTTAAGTCATCTATCTAGCGACCACCAGCATCGCCACTGAAACTTATAAAATTAAATTTTCGAAACTTCAAAGACAATTATTTTGTATATATTTTTTTTCTTCACCATAGGTTGATCGTGAAATACCACTCGATGAATACACAGAAGAGGGTCACCAGTTCTATCTGTCACTCATGCGTGGTGACCTACAAGTGCGGCAAGGTGATACTGTATATGTGCTCCGTGACATACCCATTGACGACAAGCGTCCAGACGTCAGTCAGAATGGAGATAAGAATGACTCGCCGAAGACTAAACGTCAGGATAGAAAGAAATTGAAGTTGTCCAAAGGAAAAGATAAGACTGAAGAGACGGTTGGGAGTAAAGTAAGTAGAATTTGGAGTGAGGTTTTTTTATCAGCTTTACGATTTATCATGTATCCATCACCATCCTTTCCTTGCCTTACTACTACTAGGCCAGAAAAAATCTAGATATTGATAAGATTTTAGATTTTTGCGTATGTTATAAACTAAACTTTTAAACTGGGTTAATCGCGTATATTTAGTTTAATTTTTAGAAACAGGAAAGTCAACGCGTGAGACTCCTGCTAAGTATTTGAAACTGTTGGTTTCCGAAAATGTAACTAACCACACTAAACACGTTTAATCAGATTTTAGAAATTGATTTAAAAAATGTAAAATACTATAAATACTTATTTTTTTTATTATTTTTTCAATATAAATATCTCTTTTTCTTTTAATTGGAGTATAAATAGACACTATCAAAAGTAAATATGCCGTTTTCCACTACTTATTACTAAAATAAAAAAAAACTTAATTTCACAGGAACTAGTACGTAAACACACATATCAAACAATAGGCGAGGTTCCGGTCTCCGAGTTAGATATATTCCGCGTAGAGCGTCTATGGAAACATAAGGACACGCAGGAGCGTTACGTCTACGGACACCACTACTTGCGACCACACGAAACATTCCATGAACCTACTAGGAAGTGAGTATAACTTTAGTTAATATTTTTAGTTTCCACTTTTATTCCTTAAAATGAAATACTCCGTTCTCCACTTTCTGCCCGAGTTTGAGCTAATTGATTTAATCGTTGTAACTCAACGCCGCAGTTTGTCTACTAGATTGGGGGAAATGGAAATAATTCATCGTAGTATACTATTTTATATTTGGGAGGCACGATAATATTTTTGTTTTTACTTTCTTACGCATTGTTGTTAGCTAATAAATTATCTTGTCATATTTTAGATTCTTCCACAATGAGGTGATGCGAGTTCCTTTGTACGAGGCGGTGCCTATAGAGCTTGTCATGTCACAGTGCTGGGTCATGGACTTAAATACATATTGCAAGGTTTGTTTACTTCATTTTTTTATTTAAGAATAAAATTGTTGTGTTGGCACAATACTATTCTGAGGATAACACAGACCATCCGGCTCTCTCTATTTCTACGCCCATATTTACCATATACTTTATATTTAATTTTTATGGCAACAGACAGATACTAATTTGTTTATAAAACTTTCATTCCAGGGTCGTCCAGTAGGCGCGTCTGAAGAACACGTCTACATATGCGAGCTGCGAGTGGATCGTTCAGCGCGCCTCTTCACGCGCGTCTCGAGACCGAAATATCCCTTATGTACTAAGCCCTATGCATTTGATCACTTTCCCACAAGGTTGAAGTTAACTAGGACTTATGCTGTAAGTTTATGGATCTTTTTTGGGATTTTTTTCCTAACATATCTTCCAGAGTATCAGGATATTTAACACAAAATCATTACGTGAACAATGACAATTGTCTGAAAGATAGCCAACGACGCCACGTTGTCGTTGAGCTAGATAAAGATTTTAAAATCTTTTGTTTTAAATAATATGTAAAAATAGAGGCTTGCGTTTCTCCATAACTGAAATAAATTAGATAAAAGAGAATGTGGCATTTTACAAATTATTTATGGAAAATTAACCATTGATTAAATTTCAGCCTCATGAAGTGTCACCAGAATACTTAAAAGGCAGAGCAGCCAAAAGTACTGCGCCAACAGACAAGGCTAAGTCTACTCAAGAAACAAAGAAGAAAGCAACACCAACAGTGTCAAATGTTGCTCCTAAGGTAATTGACTAATAAATTTTTGCTAGAAGTAGAAAATATTAAAATGAATTTAACATAACAATTTGAGAATGTATTGTAATGTTGGTTATTGTTAAGATATTTAACTTTATTTTCTTAACATTTTTAACGGTACTTTCTTTCGTCTGCTTGTGTTTCCTTAATAATATTTATGTAATATACAATATAAATGATGTAACATTTAATTTTAACCCAGGCACTGTCACCGGCCGCGCGTCGCGAGCAACAGAAGGAGCGCGTGAACAACATCGCGCGCCGCCTGCTCTCGCGCGGCGGACAGCGCGGCGCCGTCGACGCGTCCTACCTGCTGGCGCCGCGCGCCCCCCGCGCGCCCCGCGCACCGCGCCGCCCCCGCGCCCGCCCCTCCTGACCCCGGGCCTGCTCCACGTGCCCCTCGTGATGTATGTGCACCTAGTGCTGTGGGACTCCCTCAATCATCACGCCTGGATGAAGATACATGCTCCTCGTGATGGTTGTGCGTCTACTATGGAGTACACAAGTCGCCTCACCTGGATGAACATGCATGCTCCTTGTCACTTATGTACTCCTGGTGCTTGTAATGTAATGTGTGGGGTGCACGTTTTAACAGTTTTGTATGGAAATGTATTGAAATAA
>DWAN01001041.1:0-19447 GCA_018230445.1 Heliconius hewitsoni
TGTACGGGATACAGCGTGAAGCTAAAATAAAATAAAGACTCACCGCCTTCAGAATTCGGCTCGTCTTTGATTATCAGCGGTACGAACTCCGACGAGTCCGCCACTTCATTCGTCATTTCCATATGCCTACTAATGAGAGATGTCCCCTAGAAATTGACATTTTAAAATACAACTTAACTTACATTCATAATTGGGAAGCGGAATACATTAGCACTGGGATTAATTTATTTTTCCAACTATACATATGAGGAGGACGCCTCAAAATAAATATTTAAAAAAAAATCTCTAGAATCGTGTTGTGTGTTCGATTTTCAATGGGAGAAATGAAATAGATATTTTTTTCATTTTCTCGCTCTGGCAGCGATGGAACGCGTAGCGTTAAGTTCTGCCACTAAGCACGCAATGCCTCAAGAATTCAGCAGATATCAGGAACGGAAGTGTCTTAATGGGAAACAGAGTAGTATTACTAGTTTCCTAGTTCCCTGTCTTCTATAGTAAGATGAAACTATTAAAAATATATATTTCTACTACTATGATATGTCCATATGAATTTGAAAACAAGTATTCAGAAAATTAATGATAACAAAGGATATCTGTATCTTAACAATTTCTTTTCCTTTCCTTACGCCGCACCTATTGGTAAACATCCACAGCGCTTGGATGTTTACCAATAGGTGCGACGTTGAAATTATTATACGTTTTTAAAAATACTTGATCTTTATGTGTGCAATAACATTTTAACAAATATTAACAACATATTATAAAATTGAATTCAACTAAACAAAAACGAATTGTTCCCCAAGTGGCGATTAAAGCAGCAAATGTTACCGCATGGGCGTCCGACGCGGGCTCGAGCGTGGCAAGCGCGGCGTCGCGCGGCGCGCACAGCTGGTCGCGCACGGGCGTGGCGGCGGGGCCGGCGGGCGCGGGCGCCAGCTCCTCCAGCCCATGCTTGGTGGAACATTTTTATATTTTACTAGCGACCCAAAAGCGGCTTCGTCTGCTTAAACTTATAGTCAAATTATACAGAATATTTATATCAATTAGCCTATGTGTTATTGTGACGTGTAAACTATACTAATGTAAAATTTCATTTAAATCGATTCAGTAGCTTTTACGTGCAAGTGAAAGAAACATGCATTTTCACAAACTTTCTTAGTAGGAAGAACTTTCTCATTCATAATATCAAAAACGCAATACCTCATTAACAGTCGGTAACTTTTCTTTTACCAATTACTCAATTAAATTTTAAGTAAAGTTTTAGTTTTTCTTATGAACATTTAATTGGTAAAAGTACGCCTACTTTAGCCCTAAAGGAAACTACCACCGGCTCAGATCTTTGGAAGACAAGTTTTACTAAAACGGCAATTAACTCAACATTCGTTCAACATATATGTATATATATGAATTTCTAAAATTTTTGTAATTTTCCTAAAGTTGCGCAGGAGCGAATAACACCAAAACATGCTAGACATGGAGCAAACCAACTAAGGGATTTTTTGCAACCTATGATCTCGTGAATTTAAGAGGTCCCCGTTTCCGCTAAAGGCAATAAATAATATAATGAAATAAAAAATATATGTAAAAAATCAAAACTTACATTGATTTCGAATTAAACTAAGTTCGAATAAAACGAGGAATTCCCTGTTCCGTTTGATAGGAGTTTCTTACGGTTGTAATTTTAAAACCAACTCAACAAGGAGGAGGTTATCAATGAACTATTTGTGTTTTTCTTATATCGGCAGGTGAGCACGACTTGCGCTGAACCAGTTTTTTGCTAGATCCCTTCTACACACAAACTTATCAATAAGTTGTGTGTTTTACACCGTGACTGGGTTAATACTTACTAACAAATATTGTAACTACACTCAGGGACATAACTAGCGGAACGTAAAAAAGGGAATAAATCCGTATACAAACACATTTATTTACACAATAGAAGCATTATAAAATTTGAGAAATAAATATGTAAGAAATTACAATTATTAAAAAAAAAACAGTAGAGGCAGTAAAGTTAGTGACTTAATTGTGAGTGTTAACGTTGTATAATAAAAATTGAGTATTGTCTTAAACACTGTTTTTTTCATGATTATCACATGCTCTATGGAATTAAGGTCTGCCGAGCGTTGGCCACCCCAAAACCTGCATTCTAACCTCAGAAAGATACTCCGAAGCTATCGCCGCAGTGTGAGGTCGAGCCTCAAGGAATGAGGCAAAAGGCATTACAGCCTGCTCTAGAATGTCTGTTACGTATATTGCCGCAGTCAGGAACTCGTTTTATACGATGTGTTTTATACGCTCCTAAGCAAATACCGCCCCATACCACAAGTAACACTCCACTTAAAGGATCTCTTCCAAAAATATTATACTGAGCGTATCTTTTTCCGGGTCGTCTCCTTATTTTGGTCTTAACATCATCTGGAATCTGAACTCATCTGAAGAGAGTAGGCGCCCCTTCTTTCCCAAGCGCCAACATACCAATTTTGGTGCGAACAAGCAAAGCTGAACCCGGCGTTGACCTGCGATGAGCAATGGGCCTCTGACGGGTAAGTACGAAACTATAGCAGCGTACTTAAACCTCCTTTTAATGGTTTTGGTGCTAACAGTCACTTGTCGAAGTTAATGCAGCTTGCTTCATACCTTGGAAGAACTGGAAGAACTGGAAGAAGTTTCTGAGTGCTCTGCACTGCTGGCAATAAATCTGTCGTCCCTCTCTGTACAAACTCTTTTGCGACCTGATCCTTTACATCTGGTACTATACTCGCCAGTCTGCCGGTACCGTTTAACAATGCGAAAAATCACAGACTTGGAAACTCGTAGGTAATGTACCACTTCAATGTAATTTTTAAGTGTGACCATTTTCAATTAAAGTTACAATTTTAAACACTCGCGCGACGCTGAGATCTGCCATCATTAGGGCATACTTTTACAATAAAGTTGTCTTCACTCAACAATGACAGTTCTTGCCAAAAAGAAACAAAAATAATGTTAAATTTATTAAATACCCTCCAAATTTCAGATAAATTCCTTTTTTGAAATTGGTTAAAAAATATTCTAAACAATTTATGTTCTGTTTAATTTTAGTGAAATAAAATATAAACTATTGAACAAATAAGTGATTTTTATAAACACATTTGATTACTAGTTACTTACGACCGACATCCGTATCCGACGTAAGCGTCAATTACTCTATAACTGCGGTTGCAGGTACAACGATCTAGTTATACATAAAGAAGCTTCTCTAAAGAGTATCTCTTAAAAGTTGCTCTTTCCTTAAGCCGTAAATAAAATTTAATTATAGCACTTGGTTTTTAAGTCTGTTATTTTTTTTAAAAAAAATTCAACTTCAATAGCGGAGTTGGCAGAGGGATCCTGGGAGCCTAGTGTTAAGACACTCCTTTCCCATAAGGAACCTTCCGTTCCCCTCTTTCCACCGAATTCTTGAGGCGTCACTATATGCGGAACAAAGCATGAAATAGCTTTTTATTTACCTGCAAATGGTGTAGAAGGTTCGATGAAACATTTTCGTCAGCTTGCGAGATGTGCTCCAATTTGATCGGGACGTATTCAGTTGAAAGCTTATGAAGGATGAGAATATGTTTTCTTATAAAAAAGTAATAAACTGACATAAAAAGCTATACATTTATGTAAAATCAAATAATAAACAACAGTATTTTAAAGTAAAAAACAATAAAATTCATTAAAATTTTATTAAAAAAATATTTTATAGGTTATCATAAGCTATATAGGCCGTCGTGGCGCAGTAGTACACACGTGTGACTGTAAGCGCAAGGATTTTGGGTTATGGGTGGATACCACTCACGGTAATGAGTTATTTAATATTTTCACTCTTCTCGCTTTGGTAACACGGCAAATGTGTTGACCACACAGCAACGCCTCGAGTAATTGGCGAAAACTAGGAAACGGTGTCTAAAAAAACAAGCTATAGGATAGTATATAGAAAATACGTAATTCCACATTTATTGCTAGATGTTAAACAATTTGAAAATTAATAGCTTTACATAATTCATATTTTTTGTTAAACTGGAATCACAAAGTTTTTTAATATATGTTTTTTATTTAATAAAAAAATATGTATATATAAATATATTTTAAAATTAATTACAAGGCAAAGGTTAAAATTTCGTATATAAATCACGTAAAATAATCAACTAAATATCTTCTATTGCTAGCAAATATTATAAAAAAATCAATTCAACATTCATCAGCCTAAAAACTTTAAATTATTACAAACTATTCGATACACAAACGTAAATAATACGTACGTACCTTATTAAAATAACTTTTGGTGAGCTGTGAACTTGTCTCTTCTTCGTCGGATAGTGGCTCGCATTTCACTCGGAATGTTTCCGTCCCAGTCATTTCCTAAAAGTGTTATTTATATTTAAACTTTGCTACAAGTTACCATTCACTCCGACATTCAAATATTTAGATCGCTATATGCGTATTTTGTAACGCAAAATGAATAAGCGAGACCTATTGTGAACGTTCGCAGTACGAAACAAGTTTCCCATTTTTTCCTGCTAACATCTCGGGGATTGAACAGTCGTCATATTATAAGTAGGTTTACATAGGCAATTAGACAAAAGGAAGCGAGCTTTATTGAATTTTTTCTCGATTGGTGCACAGGCGAAGAGTGCAAACTCGATTCCCTCTCTTTCGTTCGTTAGCAGCGTCGCTCGTAGGAGTCGTGGGGCACATCGTCTC
This sequence comes from Heliconius hewitsoni, assembly GCA_018230445.1. NCBI lineage: Eukaryota > Metazoa > Arthropoda > Insecta > Lepidoptera > Nymphalidae > Heliconius > Heliconius hewitsoni. The sequence continues at coordinate 4,729 of DWAN01001041.1, forward strand.
GTGAGCTTTATTTATTTGTGTTTACTTCGCCTCGCATATTACTCAAAGCTCGCCGGGCGCGGAACAGTCCTCTCGGCGGTGTCAAAAGTTCGCGCGAGGTGTAAGTTCGCGCGGGATGACATTCAAAAGTTTTTAGTGGCAGGTAGGGCGACGCGCGGTGGCGCGTCGTCACCCGCCAGTCGGCCGCGGGAGGCCGGCACTCACCTGGTCGGCGGCAGGCCACGGGGCGCTCGCCTGCACCGTGACCTTCGGGGGAGGCTGGGATGTCGCAAATGAAAGTGAATCCGGCAGTGGCCCGCTCCCCCGCTCCCCCCGCGCGCCGCTGCGTGGCGCATGTGGAGGAGGTGCAGGGCGGGCGCGTGCTCATTTTTTTCCGCGCCAAAGAAATAAAAACAAACGCCACGCGGCCCCTTGCCTCGCCGGTCGGCGCTCAGCCTCCACGCGGCGCGGCACCGGCACCGCTCTAACGCCGAGATGCGATGAATAAATTCCATTTGCATTCAACATCGAATATCCGCAGATAACTCATTTATTAAGGAAGGAATTTGACTTGCTTTAACAAGATTTGATTAAACGAGGGTATATCAATATATAGATGCATTAAGTTCCAGTGCGTACACGTGCAGGGCTGCAGGGGGAGGGCGTCCTCGTCAGGCGACGCCGACCGGCCGGCGCCCCGCGCGGCGCCTTCTCTCCGCTCCGATTGATTTTTATTACAAGAATTTCACTTGTTTTTTTTTGTTTCTCGCACACCAGCCCGAGACGCACACAGGCGGGCGGGAGTCGTATAATTCATTTGTACGAAGTTACTAATGCTATCGATTTTTTTAACGAAGCTACATTGTTTCTTCCTCCCTCACCAAATATAACCGGAAACGTTATTTCAGTCGAGCTTTGTAAAAAGTTAGCTACTTTTATTTGGGCTTTCAGAATGTTTGTTTCAAATAATATCTGAATAGATTAATTGTTGCAGTTCTTAAGGGTCATAACTTTCAATTAAGCTTTAATAATGAAATATATATTTGAATGCTTTTAGGAATCGGGTGAAGTTTCTATTTATGAACCTAGGAACATAATGTTAAGACACTACGTTCCCATTAAAATACTACCATTTCTGACTTTGCGCTCAATTCTTTGCCGCCGAACTTAGTGTCGTTACCAAAGCGATGAAATAAAAAAAATATTTCATTGCCACAAGTCAAACCCATAACCGGCAGGTTTACAGTCGCACCCTTATGCCCCTGCGCGAAAAAAATTAAATAACCACAACAATTTTACTACATGAAGATACTTTAACACGAAAGTATCTTTTATTATGATATACCTACGTTAACATTTAAATAAGAAACTTAAATATGATTTTTATACATCCTAACAGATAAATACCTACCTACTTAATTTTCTTCTTGTAGAAATATATTCTTTTTATAGAACGTATTATTTCTATCATATGTATCTTCCCAAGTTTCCCCTAACAAAATCTGAAACGAATTATAATCATGGATATAAAATACAATACATTTTTGTTAATATTTTCAACGTTTTTGTTAGAAAATAAAAAAAACAATATACAACAACAACATATAATAATAATATTTTGATATTAAAATAAATTTTATGATTAATTTGATAAAATGATGCAAAAAATGAGACCGCCGCGGCAAAACGTCTGAACTGTGAACACGACGGTTGAAAGTTCGATTCCCACTCGTACGGTTGAAAATGTTCATGTCGTCGATGTACCTAAGAAATTATTTAGTATTTTATCAGCTTCACGCTGTTTCCTGCACAGAGCAGGGTAAGCAGAGGGAACCTAGTGTTAAGACATTCTGTTCCCCACTTACTGCCGAATTTTAGAGGTGTTGCGTGTAGAGTGGCAGAACTCAACGCCGCGCTTAGCCTCGACACCAGATAAACGTCGAGGAGAAACGCGTTGAATTCCGCTACTTAACACACAATACCTTCAGAATTCGACGGAAAGTGAGGAACGGAGTGTCTTAACACTAGACTCCCTCTGCCTACGCTGCTGTGTGCGGGATACAGTGTGAAGCTGATTTGATTTTTTTATATAATATAACAAGTTACTTTTACCAATTCTAAATTTGTACTTAGAATATGAAAGATGCCATCTGTATTTTAAATTGTTTACACAAGTAATAAGCATCCCCGCTCTATTTTGATACGACAAAGTTCATCTGTTAAGCAGAACGTGAAAAAAAGAGTGTCTTGACACTAAGTGTTGCCTTATACGTATGTGGAAGATATTAATAAGAACTACAAAATATAAATTCAAAATTAATTGACCAATGATAAATATATTTATAAAGAATAAACCATTTTCAGTTCTTCCAAACTTTATTTGGAAGAATCACAATCGTATAATTTTAAAAACATTGCTACTTTTTTATAAATATAGACAAGAACGACAAAACTACAAAGAATGATGACGTGATTCTGACATCATCACGACATCTGATGCGCAGTCTTAATTGGTTTCTGAATTCAGAATTTTGCAAGGCATTCTCTTGAAGTGTGTATCTAGATTTATTTATTTATTTATATAAGGTCCACCAACATAGTATACACATTACATGAAAAAATACACAAGTAAAATAAAAAAAATCATTGCAAAGCGTTATTCCCCTTACGGGTAGACACAACATGCACCAACAGTATCTAGATGTTAATGGCAAATAAAATATTAAGTATCGGAGTGTGACAGCGTCTGACAGTGAATAAAATGACACCACCAGGTTCAATCCCCACCTTGAGAAATAAATATTTTCTATCATAAGAAAGCGGTGAGCGGAGCACCTTAATTAACACTATGTATAGCTTAGTCCTGCCTTCTTTATGCGCGGAAACCGTCAAAATAAAAAATATATGTTTAAATTAATTTAATTTCATAGCCTAACCAAGATTACCAGACTTATTGACAACGTTATTTCTATTACTGACATATTCACTGATAACTTTAAAGAAGTTAGTAAGTTCTTTGTAATTTGTGCGTAAAATCTGCGGCTCAGCTTTTTAACTTCACGTCTCTCCGGTGTCAAGACACAGTCTAATAGTATTAAGACAGTCTCATCCCCGCCTTCCGTCCCGTCCCGTTAATTTGTAAAAACATTTCATGTTAACTAACAGTAGGGTAAATAATCACGTTCGTTAGTAACGAAAACAAAAACGAGAACTAATAGAAACTAGTTTATTAAATAAAATTAATTACACTTAAAACGAAGGACCTACCCTATATCTAAAGCTCCCAAATTGTATAAACGCATTAAAAAAAATATTACTAATGCGGTGTGAATTACTTAGAGATTTTGCGATCTAAGCTCAAGAAATATTATAATAATAAAAATCTATATTATAGCTACTGCCAAGTTTATGGCAAACTTTTCGATATTCTCTGCCACCGAAAGAATCTGCACGTACGTGAATATATAAATAAATTGAAAATCATCATCCGAGTGAGGATCGGTAATGAAAACTGCATCAAAATATCTTTAGGATTTCCTAATATAAGCCTTGACCGCAGACAAACATACCATATATGTCTGAAACGTGTTCTAGATTCGCAACGTACCTACTATAATAACTATAATGAATAAAAAAATTTTAATCACCAACATATACATGAAATTTATTTATTCACGTAATACATTATAATATGGTTAATTCATTTAACACAAAATCTAAATTTAAGTAATTTATAATATAAAGATTCTAAACTGTAGAATTCCAGTAGATATGCTCTGTATTTCCTTGCATATTTGTGACATTACTCGCAGACTGCAGTCACAAAACATTACGCAAGGCACGCTTTAGTGCAGTCATACAGTGATCTAAATCAGAACTATATACATTATACGTTACGTTAAGTAATACGACATCCGTCGTGTCGATTAAAGCCAATAATACAATAGGGAAGCAGCAATCGCGTCGTCATTCTAAATCAACTATTTGTATACCACGTAAAAGAGAAAGAAATACGTATATTATCATTTAAATTAGTTCAAATATTTACTAGCGTTTGCAAGTTCAGTTGCTTACTACTTTGTTTTAATAGTTTGAATGGGTTTAAATGCCACGTGGTAGATGGCGCCACTTTCCTAGAAAACTTAGCAAACTGTGATTTATAAGAGAATACAAATACATGAAGATTTTTATTTAGATTTGGCAATTAAATTATTGAAAATTATTCAGTAATTCCTTCTTCCACATCTATGGGTATAATTATTGCTAAGTGACATAAATCACGAGACGATTTCATATAAAAGTAGGTCAAGGCTGAACTAATTGAATAGTTCTATAGAATAGATTACAGTATTTACATTACTTTGCATTACGATAAACAAATAAAACTGATAAATCATATAAGTATATTTTAATTGATAAATTATTTATTGTTCTTTATATAAGAAAATATACACTATTAGTGCGATATTTAAAAATGAGCGTTTTACAAGCTTTCTTTATTATTGACAATGGCAACATTATTTAGGAGCTTATTTTGGGTCATTCGTTTGCTCGCTTCCAACTTGTACTTCGTTTGGGCTATAGTAGAGGTGCCTTTCGCTACGCTGAACTTGCAACATAGCATAGTTTAGTATTTTCATTGTAAGAAAGCTGGCGGGTGTGCAAAGCAAATGTGTTCATTATAAAACTGTGTCGCATTTACACTGAGAAGATACAACACTTACAACTGTCTGTAATATAGCGAATGATATAGTCGAGGTAAGTGCCAACGAAGTTTTGTAAACCACAATGAATCCGACAAGTGCTTACCTTGTTCTTACGACTTTTCATCTTGAAAATTTCCACTTGTGAACTTTCGAAGTAAAGTTTCGAAAGTTTTAGCGAGTTTGAAACTTTTTTGAAGTTTCACGAGTATCGTGTGTACATTTATGTTGATTTAGTTAACGTGTCGCGAATACTTTGGCCAGAAAATAGTTAAACTTAGAATTTTCGTCGCCATTTTATTTTTTGTCGCGCTGGAAAAGCGGCCATTTTCTTTGTGCCGCGTCGCTTACGGCGACTCGTATGTGGTCCGTAAAGTTAATTTAGTTAAGTTGAGGCGTGATCTCATCATATGAAGTAGATCGCTGAGATAATTTGCTTTATAACGTGACAAAACAACATCTAATGTAATATTTAACTGTTCTGAGTAAAGTTTTCGCAATGGCCTAATTACTGCGTGGTGTTTAAGTGTGTAGAGCGTATATTTTGTACGTAGAAAGATAGTGTCAATTAAGTGTTGGGTGTCGTAGGACGAAGGGCGCGGCGCGTGGCAAAAGAAACCATGGACGACGACCAGCAGTTCTGCTTGCGGTGGAACAACCACCAGTCGACGCTGGTCTCCGTGTTCGACACATTACTGGAGAAGGGCATTCACGTGGACTGCACCCTGGCTGCCGAAGGGCAGACGCTCAAGGCTCATAAAGTAGTCTTGTCGGCTTGCAGTCCCTATTTCGAGGTTGGTACAATGCTAACGTTATCTAGGTCAATTGGTATCGCGTATAACTAAGTTGCAGGCACAGTTTTGCTCTAATAAACATTCCAGTTGTTTCGATCTAGCTTTCATATGTTTGTAATTAGTTTAGATTAATGTATAGATGACTTGGCAATTGAAAGTTGTTGCTACTACTTTTCTAAATACTAGTTTTAAAAAAACTATTATAAACGCAAACATTAAACTCAATTACAATGTCACCAGTAATTGATTTCTTAATTATACCCTAATTATCTGTTATTAACTTGATTTGTAAAGTGACAGGTATATTTACAAAAATACAATAAATAAAATAAAATCCAAATACAAATATATGAGCTCTGGAATGCATATTTATAGACAATAGTCCATAAACATAATAATTGTTTCAGAGTGTACTATCACAACAGTATGACAAACATCCTATAATAATATTAAAAGATGTTAAATATGCTGAACTAAGAGCCATGATGGACTATATGTACCGTGGTGAAGTAAACATATCTCAAGATCAGTTGGCTGCTTTATTAAAAGCCGCAGAGTCTCTTCAAATCAAAGGTTTATCAGATAACAAGCCATCAAGGCCACCGTCGCGCCCTGCCCAACCTACTGCACACCCGCCACGCGCCCCGTCTCCACCACCACAAGTAAGTTACATTATTTTTATTTATTTTACTTAATGTACTTTTACAATATGTATAGAATGCAGTTACATTAAGATGCATAGTAGCATAAGTAACATAAATATTCCTTAAACTGTAAATTAGAGTACACTATCATCATATTTACAATATATGATATGTTGACAGTGAATTCTATTTTCATATAGTTAATGAGCCATTTTAATTCCTTTGTTCTAGTAAGTCAAAGTACAGTAACTTCCCCTAATTAAAACCTAATGTCTCAAAAACTTAGGAAAAGAATGTTTTAACTCTTAAGTGCACTCTTTTTCACTGTTATATCAAAAAAAAATAGTCATATACTTTAAATTATGGAGGAATATGAATTATGGAACCAATCCTTGCACTACATGTTAAAATCAATTTCAAGTGTTGTGTTGTATACTTATAAATTAGCTTTCTATATAAATAAATAAATAACTAAGTATTCAAATAAATATAAATAAGTATTCAACTTTAAATAATAATGCTTAAGAAATTTTAACATTTTTAAAGTGTCCCTGGTTGGTTTCCAGGAGGCGTGGATTTGAGTCCCGCTACATTAAAATTTTCATATGTTTTCCAACACAAGAACCATACTATTAACTCAAGTTAATTTAAAGTTACCCTCAATACAAATAATTATTTCAACATGCAAACAGAACAAACAATATGTTAATCAAATCACTAAATATTTTTGATCAGTTAATTGCCTGTAAGCATTTGTGCTAATGCAAACTTCTGTAAACATGAAACATAATATGTGAGACATGATTCTATCATTAACATGCAACATAATAGCATTTAAATGAAAACAAAAGAAAATATGTTGCATATTTTATATTGATTTTGCCTTATACCAAATAACTAAGGATCATATAAATCACTCTACTCTGAGTGTTATCTTGGCAAGCCCTTTTTTATTTATAAATCTGTGAACGAAAACTACATCACTGGCCTAAGAGTTTGAACATTACAAATTCTGAATCTGAGAGGTAACCCTGACTGCAGGTACAGTGGACAATATCTAAATGAATATTGGGATATACACATATAGCCCTATAGCCTACTTTGATAAATTAACTAGTAATTACTAAAACTTTTTTCAATTTGATCTAGTAGTTGATATTAACATGTTTGAACAAACCAATTCTTTTGTTTTATAATATGAGTAGAAATGATACAGATAACTTGTTTTAAAATAATAATTTTGTTTTAATTTTAAGCATAACAGAATTTAATTCTGCCACTCAATATGCAATGTGCTATAATTGTGAAATGAGGTGACAGATAGACAAATTGGTACTTGGCATTTTTTCATATACATATATATATAGCATGTAGGGAAAAAAATATGAAACTGATAAAAAGCTAGGTATTTGTTTTCTTCAAATTATGGAGGATAACTTGATTATAATAAATCTTATAAATTGTTGTATTCTATTTTGCTTTTAAATATAAATAAAATATTAACTTTATTACACAATATGACATATTTATGTGTAATTTGGTATTACAAAGAGCTACTTAAGCTAATTTTTATGATCTAAGTAATTAAATTAATTAGTTTTTTAATGGTTTTAGTTGTTTATCTTATATATATACATGTTTGTATAATAATGTTCAAAAATTTTATTGATTCATTTAAATAAATAATATTAATATTTACTTTTGTAATAACAAATGTTAAATTCTTATAAATACAAAATCTTAAATGTTTGAAAATCGCAAGCCAGCATATTTCTTTTAAAAAATAGATTTTAACTTTGATATATTTTAACTAAACCTCTTCTAATTTTCCCTCAAATAAATATAATGAAGGAAACCTTACTTGCTAGACTAGCTATAATTTTATAATTATGCTCTTTGAATAAGTAATGCATTCTTCTGTTGTTTCTTCTGTTACTGTTTATGTTTACTACCATAAATAAATATGGTTGACCTTGAGTTATAACTATGTTACACATGTCTTGCCTCATTCCATAGTGTTTATTCATAATAATTTTAAAGTTACTAAATTATTATTGTTTGCTTTATAAACACAAAATAACTTAGTGATTGAAGGTCACTGTAGGATTCCTTCCAATTATGATAATTCTATTTGCAACAATGCAAATGTGCTAATATTGACATATTTTTTAGTTTTTAAAAGTATTTCAACTACTTATGTTCCTAACATGAATTATGCATGCAACTGTCCATATATGTATGTTTGTTTCTAATTTCTATGTGGCATGGTAGACGCCAAATGGCAATAACCAAAGTTTACCATAGCGCCTCCCAAATATATTGTCCTAATTAAAAAAAAAACTATGTTCAAAAATGATTTAACTAAGTTAATAACCATTCAAAGTTTTCAAAACAAACTATTGCTTCAATTTCTTCTAATAAGGAGTACACAAATTCCTTAATATTTATATTTTCTAGTGTACTGTTTGGGCTAGAAAATTTAAATATTGCCAACTGTTGTCTAAATGAAATCTATTATATTGTTGACATTAATATAGTAATAGCAACGTAAATTACCTCTCCAGGTGCGAGATGGTAGCGTCGACAGCCGCGAGGGCTCCATAAGTCCATCGCGACGTCGGAAGAAAGCCCGTCGTACATCCATCGAGAGCACCCCCGTACCAGCGCCCGAGCCCGAGGACCTGCCACTGAAGGAGGAAGTGTCACGAGATGGCGTGGAGGATTTGACGTTAGATGAAGACGCTGAGCCGTCTGTTACACACAATGATGTTGTACGCAGTAAGTATTATATAATGTTCTTTTTTTTTTTCTTTTAATTTCACGCTATATCTAGTGAATAGCCTATATACTTTTGAGTATGTAGAATATAATCTGGAGGTACTCAATGTCTCCATACCAGAGCAGAAAAAAATAATTCATCCTCCTATATGGAATACGAACCCACAATAAGTGTTTACAGTCTTACACTGCTTACTGTACATCAATGGACTCTATAATTTTATGAGATATATGAAATTGAACTGTCCATAAAACCTTTGTTTTGTATGATGCTGCTCATAGTTGATGACATGATTATTTGTGTCATAAACTCAAAAAAAGGTTTACAGAGACACAGGAATAGTGATATATTGAAGTATTGAGTGGACCGATAAAAGAAGACATGCACGGGTAAATCTATTGTGTCGCGCTTTGGGATTTTACATTTAAATTATTATTAAATTTTAAATTACATTCCCAAAAAAATTATAAGTATTTTTTTGCAAAAACATGTATCATCATAGTATGAAAATATTTAACAGTTTAAGTCTTTTAAAACCTTTTTCAAATTTTTGGCTGAACTTGTAATTAATTCTCTCGAACTTCGTATTTTGTGACATAATATTACCTCATCGCTGTTCAAAAGTAACTATGCTTATCTTTGTGAAGACTTTTTAAGATTTACTTACAACGCTACTATATAGAGCATTAGCCCCATTAGTCTGTTTGAGTAGCTGCAATTGCAAGTAAGGTCTGATTAAATTTGAATAATTTCAGATTTTCAATGGCATATGGAAAGATCTCAAGATGAAATGATGAATTCAAATGATAGTGTTCGAGAGACTCAAGGTAAGACGCTATCATTATAGCGATTGCTGTTACAGACATTTCTGGGACACCACAAGTGCCTGTAAAAAATATCAAACTTGGAACATCTTGTATTGCAAGTACTTTTTATATGTTTTTACTTAATATAAAATATAATTATGTATATTTTTATTAAATGACAATACAAGATGTTAAGTGGGACTCGAGATGTTTGTTTCTGGGGCAATCAACTTTTTTATATCTATATAATAAATATTTTTGTAATTTTTTTGTCGTAAAACTTGATTGCTCCAGATGTACAAGGAACGGATGAAATGCGCAATGTCTTCCCATAATTTGAAATACAGACAAACAGTTATTGCTTAAAATAATGTATTTATCTTGTTATATATAAATATTATATACCACAACAGCGGATACGAGAGTGCTAGTGTTTTCACATGTGAAATTTTCAACCTTTAATAATTACTTATCTAATATTAATATTATAAATTACTAATCTTATTGCAATTTTATATTTTCTATATATGAAACAGTTTTAGGATATTTCAGAGCAAGGTAAAGGTAATGGCTAAGAGGTATTGTTTTATTGTTTGTAGCCCGTTGAGGCGAGGTATGCGACAAGGTAAGTATAGGTTCCTATTTATATCAATTGTTAGTGTAGTGTACTGTGTATTTGCTTTGTTTGTGATATGGGACTCGAGTAGATCATTGCATGCTTCATTATTTTAGAAAATTCTCCCCAATTATAGAGGAAATTGTGAGAATACGACCGGTTGGTGTTCATGTCTCCATATTTAATTATTAGTGCTAACTTTATTAATTTTTAACATTGTAACATTACGGAGTGGACTATGAGCCGGTGAGTACGAGTTCGTATCAATTATGCCCATATAAGTAGAATATAGTTTTTTATATCGTTTCGCACTACACGCAATCTAATCCAAAGCAAGTAAAGCCAGATAAAAATAACCTAAATGATTATATTGTCAGTAGTATCTTGTTATCGGTAGTACCGAGTCGAGCGAACCGTGTTCTTGCCAGTTGTGTGACTTCATCAAATCATTTGTTATAGAAGAATATGGACTCCCCCCGAGGCTTGAACTTTACAAGGTAAATCAAATCTATTCATTTTATCTCGTAGTTTGTTGGTTTATGTGGCTTATTTATTTATTATTTTTATTTTTTTGTTTCTTTATTTGCATTCACATGTGATTTCACTGCAGATGTCTTCTTAGCAATTCATGTTTAAAGTTTTTTGTCTTTTTTTTGCCGACGTGCATGTGTTCACTAGGTCAATTTTTTTTAATTATATAGAAAACGGGCATGAAAATTTCCTAGTGGATGCGCATTTCATTTCATCTTTACTAAATTGTAATAAAATGAATAAAGATTAGGGCTGATGTGTTGAAGTTTTTATGACGTAATCAATAGGACAGGATATCAATATCATCAATACCTACTCCTTGTGCATAATCCTGCTAAGCTGTCCCAGCATGACTACACCCTTACTACATTCATTTGTCTATGTTATACTTAAAAATTTTGTACATTACAAAAAAAATATCAATCTTGCTATTAAATTACCATTGTCATTTACCTGTGCAACTAATTATAATGCTTCTTAACCTCATTCTTGCTTTCATTATTTCGCCTTCCAGAACCATCCACAGATCTAACAAGTAACTTGAATTACACTAAAACTCCTTTTCCATTAACTCGCGGGTACCTTAAAAGTAACAACATGAAAACAGAGAGTAAGGAGGAGTTGATCGAAAACGTAAAAGTTAGAGATAGAAAACCCTACAAGAAAAGAACTATTAAAACTGAAAGGAAATTTAAAAGAAACCGCGATATTATTATAAAAGACGGTCAACATACTGATAGAAAGTATATGTGCTCAATTTGTAAGAAGAAACAATATAAGTATCGAAGGAATAAATTGAGACATGAGAAATACGAATGCATCACTGGGCCGCAGTTCACTTGCGACAAATGTGGCAAAAAATATTCGCAGAAAAAAACGTTAACAATGCACATTGCGCAAAAACACGAGACGTCCAGCGAAATACAAGCCAAGACCAAACTATTAATTGATCTATTTTGAATATTTGTTGCTTTTACTTTTGTTTATTATTATTTTTTTCTTATTATCTTTATTTTTTCCTTTAAAACATGAATTGTTAAAAAAACATTTTTTTTTTCCAATTTAAAATCATGTTTCTTTTTTGTTGATTTTTTAAATTAAGCCAGTGCCATATTTGTTTTTTTTTTCTAGTTAAGTTTGGATAGTTTGTAGATTGCAAAAACTTCCTATTTTTTAAATTATGTTTTGTTTTGAAGTAAAAGAGTTTACGTTATATTTTTGTTGATTTTTAATTAGGTTTTTTTTTGTTTGAATATACATATTTTGCTATATTATGTTTTTTCTTTAGCTTCTCAGTATTCATTAGTAGTACACATAAAAGACACAAGTGATAATCCGGACTGTACTGAAATTTTCATTTCAGGAAGAAGAACGACACCGAGACACAGTATAATGACACGTAGTAAAAAAGTGAGCGAGGAGACGATCACAACCACCCTCGCCATACTAAACAACGTCAGTGCGCCGCCGGCCCCCGCCCCCGCCCCCGCGCCCGCGCCGGCCCACGACGAGGCCAAGGAGAACAAACGACAGCGCGCCAAGTCACCGCCCAAGGCCAAGACCGAGGCCAGGCCGAAACCCGAGCCCGAGCCCGAGCCCGAGCCCAACGAGGCCAAGCCCGACACCCGCTACCACATCTACCCGCGCGGCTCGCAGCAGCTGCCCTGCGCGCAGTACAAGACGGACAAGGGCTACCGCTGCCCCAACTGCCACCGCTGCTACAACGCGCGCAAGAACCTCGTGCGCCACGTCACGCTGGAGTGCGGCCGCGAGCCGCAGTACAAGTGCCCGCACTGCTCCTACAGCAAGCACCGCCGCAACGAGCTCAAGAAGCACATCGAGAAGAAGCACCCCTCGCCCGCGCCGCCCGCGCCGCTCGGCGTCAAGTGACCGACCGCTCCCGCCCCCGACATCACCCACGTGCCTTATATAAACTTCCTTTTATGTAATATTGCTTGTAAGGTGTTATGAGCCTCGTTTACTGCAGCTTCTACAGCGAGCATAACGCAATGAGCTCGAGAAGCACATTGAGAAGAAATATCGATCATCCCCAGCATCCTCACGAGCCCCTCGGTGTCCAGTAACCGCATTCCCTCGTCTCCTCTCCTCCACCTCACCCAAGTGCCTTACTCGCCGCGGCGAATTTCCTCTTAGATGATATTTGTTCTAAAGTTTAATGAGCCTCGTATACTTATTGTATTATGCGATCGATATTCGATGATATATTTTTACTATTAAACTATGTATCTCGTCAACCGGACTTTGATTTCGCCCCCTCGCCGCTCGTTTGCCGCTCTTATGGGAAGATAACTCGAACGCGGAGACGTTCGGTTTGTGCATGTCTGCATGAATTAGAAGCTTCGCCTCCTTTTGATTTCTAACAGAGATTTAATTATTATTTTATTTTATATATATATATATATATATATATTTTTTTTTAATTATTATTATAACGCATTTCTTTGGTTCCTTAATTTTATTTTAGCCTCTGGTAGTATTAACAAAACGGCGTCGCCCGCAGTAGCGCTTGAGTTATTATTTGCAATACCGTTAATGTGTTGTATTTCAGAGGTGCGCAAGGAGGCCCTGCCGTCGGCCTTGCTCTCGCTGCTGTCGGCGCAGCGCGCGCAGGCGCTCGTGCCGCGCCTCCTCCCCCTCCCCGACCTCCCCGACCTCAAGACGCACCTGCTGCAGCAGGCCTTCCTGAACAACAACAGCGTGCCGCCGCCCGAGCACGACGCGCCGGACGAGCGCGACTCGGAGCCGGACTACGACGACACGGACGACATCGTGCTGCCCGACGACGCGGACGCGGGCGCGCGCCGCGACGACGACGCCAGCCGCCAGTTCGAGTGCCGCCACTGCGGCAAGCGCTACCGCTGGAAGTCCACGCTGCGCCGCCACGAGAACGTGGAGTGCGGCGGCAAGGCGCCCAGCCACCAGTGCCCCTACTGCTCCTACCGCGCCAAGCAGCGCGGCAACCTCGGCGTGCACATCCGCAAGCACCACCACACCGAGTGGTACGTCTACGCCAGCAGCAAGGTGCGGCGCACCAAGAAGACCCCCGCCTAGACCAAAGTAGATACCCTACCAAATCGGGACTGCAATTATATTGTTTATATTTACATTTTATTTTGTTAAAGACATATTTTTAATTTTTAATATACACTAAAGATAATAGTTGTAATTTGCACATTCCCTAACGGCATTAGAGTTAATTTGTTGTTTTTTTGTTTTTTTATAGAGTTTATTCGTCGTAGTTAAGACTGACCCTAAGTATTTTTGTTCGCGAGAACATTTTTATTATTGTATTTATTTCGCCGGCCGCCGGTCGAACCGCCCTTCCAAATGTTAAATCCTACCTGAATGGTTGTTTTCGTAGAACGCATTTTGCGCTGCGAACTATATAATGTTAACTCGAATTTGTCTAGTTTTTAGTATCCTAACATTCCTTTTATGGAATAATTCCAAAATATGAAAACTTAGTGCAATTGATATTTTATATAAATGTTGATATTCATTTTGAGTCACTGTGTAACAGTTTATTTAAAGTCGCGGGAGCGTAGCACTTCCGACACGGGTAAACTTTTGTTGAAAGTTCTCCACCTATTTGGTTTTGTTTATATGTTCTTGTTATATTTTAATTTAAATTATCTAACACATTATCAGGGACCATTTACTTGTCTTCCCGTTCGTAGACGATCCAAAGTTTTTAATTTAATAGTTGTATTATTGTTTATTAGTTAGGTAAGCGAGCTCATCGACTATGTGCCTACAATGTTACCTGTAGATAATATAAAATATTTATTATATATGATTATGTGGTATATTTCGGTTAAATGGTTTAAAAAAATGTGTTCAAAATTA
>DWAN01001042.1:0-19438 GCA_018230445.1 Heliconius hewitsoni
AGTTCAGGGACGTATTTTATTAAAGCCGTAAGTCGTGAAAACGAGTGACATTGCGGGAAAAAAAGGTTTATTGTTTCCGATTGAAAAAGTGAATATTTGCATTTGCGGTGTTTTTTGTTGGGGAATGATCGGAGGTTACGTGATCGGGCTTTTCGATGTGGGATTTAACTGAAGTTTGTATATAATATGTCATAGGTAGGCAAAGGGAATTTGGGAAGATAAAGTTAACACATTACGTTCCCATTAAAGCACTTCTGTTCCTCACATTCTGCCGAATGCTCGAGACTTTGCGTGAGTGGTGGAACTCAACACCGCGCCTTATCTCGGAACCAGAATCGTCAAAATGACAATATTAAAATTTTAATATCCTCGAGTGGGAATCGAGTCCACAACCGTCCCGTTTACACTTGTACGCTGGTGCCCCTACACTACGACGGCCCCACAAATCCTACTTATCTTATAGAATACTTTTCCAATTTTGTATACTTACATATTGTAGTATACATTTTTCTTCCAGTAGAAATACTGTGCCATTTTTTACGAATACAGATATCGCATATATTAGCAAACACAAAGGAAGATATATACATTGCAATATAGGGGAGGGAGGCCATTAGCCCGGTGTCTTTTATATTGAATTTGAGTACGTCTGAAAAATATTTTGGCAAGTCGGTTATCATCGTGAAATATCCCCAGTCGTGGCCAACCTGTAAAAAAAGTGTAAAAAGGTAACTTAACTTAACTAAAACTTAACTTAGCTTCACGCTTTATCTCTAGCGGGGTAGTCATAGAGAACGGAGCGCCAAACGCTACGGTATAAAAAGATATAAATTGTGTATTTTTAATATGTTATCTTTATCAGATATACTTTCGTTTAACACCTCATTGTACAACTTTTTCCATATTTATGCTTATTATGCATAACATGACAGGCAGAAAGAAACTAGAGTTAAGACATTGCGTGTTTGGATCGATCGTCGATTTTGGATTTATCGTCCAAAATCGATATTGAGTTTTATCATATCATATTGATCTACCAAAAATAATTATTTATAAATAATATCTAAAATTTATTTATCACTAACTAAAATTTCAAAATTAAAATTAAATGTCATACTTACAGCAGCAATAACCAGACTCCATAGGGGAGCAGATCTCAAAATTGCTTTGAAAGGAACAGGATCTAATTTTTTATGCAAACCAGAAGCAGCAACGTTCGCGTTCAAATAATTTCTTTCTTCATCCGAGATGAATGGATGCGAATTGGGAGTACTATAGCACAAAAGGGTCTGAAAGGTTTTAAATATGTTATTATATATTTATTATAACCATAATACGAGAAATGTAAAGTAAACTTGGAATTTATAATTATAACATAGCATACAAAATTATTATGTATAAGCACTTGTTCTCTTATATATATATATATATATAAGAGATTAATTGAATTAATAATTGAATATTTTAAGATTTTTAAATGAGATTCAGCACCGAGAATAGAAGAGAGAGAATATTTTAATAAAACTTAAAAAAATATATATTCTAAGCGATAGCGGAAATTTATAAAAACCTACCTACAAACATGCTGACAACATAAATTAATTTTAACAATCGTAAAGAATTACATAAAGAATTCCTTATTTAGTAGTCAAAGCGAAATTGAACGGATTACGAAGGGCGCGGGTTCGAGTCCTCCTACATTATAACTTAATACGTTATTTAAATATTTTTGATTATAGAATATAGACAATATTTTTATATAGTTATAATTTGCAATCTACAGAATGAAAAACAAAAACAAATTTTATAAGGAACGCTGAAACTCTGTTCGAAATACCAATTATACTTACAAAGAATATAAACCATACGACTCCCATTCCTCCAAACACATAAAAGACATTAGCCCAGTCGCCGTTATCAGCTAGCATTAACCCAGAAATGTATGGACCCAAAATATTACCAACTTGGGCGCCGCCAAATATCATAGCACCGAAACGGGATCGTTCGGAAGGTGGCACCCAACGAGCCATTAGTAAAACAAAAGCAGGAGTTACTGGACCCTGTAAAATTGAGAAACCATATTAGAAATTCAATAATATGTAATATTGAGGAAATAATGTGTCATATTGAGACCGTCGTGGCGCAGAAGCACGACAAGCGTGTGTCTGTACCGCGATGGTTGTGGTTTCGTTTCCCATTCGGAGGATTGAATTATTATTTATTAATATTTTTATTTTTTCGCTCTGGTATCAAAGCAAAGATAAACGTTGAGTTTCGCCACTCAAAACACAATTCCTCAAACATTGGAAATCGGAAAGTGAGAAACGGAGTGTTGTAAATAGGTTCCTAAGCTAAAAAAAAATCATATACATGCAAAAAAGATTCATTCTTGTCAATTGTATTGATATATTTTTTCATTGATAAAATTGTAACTATTCTATGAACGTGACGCACGTTTGCCCTCACGGACACAAAACTTGTTTTGTATCTTATTGAATTACGTAAAAAAGTGAATCGATAATGTTTTCTAGCTAACGATATTTTAAAGTTGATAAATGGTTGGATTACAATTGACATGTCAAAGAGGTTGACACATTTTTTTTTCTTCTTTTCTTTTCTTCTTCTTTTCGGTTCTTAACCAACCATTTTGATTAAATTTAAACTTGCTTAACTTCAAGGTATAGCAGAAGGAGACAGGTTTACAGAATTAAACCTTATAAAGGGCGCAAGTTCCATTTTTTTTTAAATCTAGGTCACAGATAGTATTGAAATATTCTAAGATTTAACATGTTCGATCTAGACCAGATTATTTTTATCGTTATACTTACATCATTAATGCTATAACGGCATTAAATAGTAATAACAATAGCTGTAAAACGTTTATACCTAAACTTAACATTAACTTAATATTAACACCGTCAGAACTTAGAAAATTTATATCTCCTAATAAATTTTACTGATGATTTACTACATAAGAAAATATAAGCAACTTTTAACAAATTCTCGAAAAGTATCTTTTTATAAAAAAAATTAAGGATTTTAAGAGTTATGACTTCATTTATTCTTCGACCCAATTGACGAATGGTGGTCTATGGGTGAGGGACCCCAATAATTATCCATTTCACCGGCATGTGTGTTCCGCGATTTTCAGTGGTTCAGCAGATATTTAGGAATTTGTGATTTTTTAGTAAAAAACCGGATTTTTTAAGTATTTTAAACAATTTCAATACATACGGTTACTTCTGAACTACAATATATATATTTTTTCAGTTATTGTAAATATTTACTTATTTTTCACGTATATCAAATATATTTGCTTAAAATAATATAAATATTTTTGTACATTTTACAACGATAAAAATATATTTTTTTACTTATGATAAATGTACTATATTTAAAATTTAAAAATCAGATAACAATACAATAATAATACCTACCTCGCCAAGGCCACTCAAGACCCTCATGAAGAAAAGCCCAATCGCACCGCCTTTTGTTACAAAGAACGGAGTGAACACAGTCGACAAAGATGTACAGAGTAAACTTAATCCAAGTGTCCATTTTCCACCGAATTTTTCAGCAAGAATACCCCCAGGCAGGTGTGTTATGACGTAGCCATAGTAAAAAGCACTTAATAGCAGACCCTGTGTGCTTTCAGACCAATCGTATCGTTCTCGAGACTTAAAGAATAAATACAAATACATTAATATTATATGGGTGGATTGGTTAGAAAAGTAACATCAGCTTCACACTATATCCTACATACAGCAGGGTAGGCAGAGGGAACCTAGTGTTGAGACACTCCAGTCCCCATTTGCCTGCCGGCGGGCACTTCGGGGCATTGTGGATTGAGTGGCAGAAATTAACGCCGGGCTTGGGTTTGGCCGTGCCTTGGCACTATAGCGGCGAAATAAAAATATTAATAAACATTCACTCGAGCGAGGATCGAACTCACAACGGTCGCGTTACGGTCACACCCTTGAGCTCCTGCGCCACGACAGCTTCGCACAAGTACGAGATCGCTTTTGGTAGATGATGAAAAATTTACACACCATGTATAAAACATGGTGTTTAGTAAAAGAAAGAGTTGTTTCCTTATCACACACATACTAGAAAATATACTTTTTCTTATCTACATAATGGTTAAAAGTGGTTTTTTCCAACTACAAAAAAAGGGTTATGTGTTTCGCGCATATCTTGTATGTATTTATGTTTGTATGTAATGTTTTTAAAACAGCAAATCTAACAGTCAAATGGATTTACATAATCGAGGTCTCGTAAGTTTTTGCTAGCAACTTAACCGACGCGGTTGTATTTGTGAAAAAAAAAATTTTTTTTAGAATATTACAATGTGGATATCAAAATAAAGGGCTCAACACAAGGATTCCAAAGGTTATGTAAGGCAACAATACAATGAGAATTTTTAAAAATACGCATAGTAGCTGTGAAAGCGTTCTCGTGAACTGTGAAAGTGGGTTCAAATACTCAAGACATTAACTACTTCAATGAAATTACAAGATTAAGGTTTTTTTTCGTCTCATAATCCAAATAACAAAGCTCATAAATTATTACAAGAAGTACAAAAACAACAATTATAAAAGACTCATCAGCTAGAAGATTCACCAGGATTAATAGTCGGGACCAATAAATCTTCAACCAATTAAACCTTTTCAATGTATCCCGTTAAATTTCCAGTATCTTATACTAGGGTCCCTCCACCTATCCTGCTGTGTGCGGAATATAACGTGAAACTGATTTTTATTTTACTAATTGCTATAATTCAATCTAATGGACTCTATAATAAGTTTTGAATACGCCAATATATTTAATTGAAAGCTTTTAAAAGCATTCAATATTCAGTATCTCAAAAGAGTGGTGAATGATAAATTCTTTTTACGAGATCTTTTTAAAGATCTATATCTTTTGAAGCGTACCCCCGCCTTGTTACGTGCTACTGCTTAGAAATATCGTATAGAAACGCTAATGTCAAATAAAATTTCAAAAGGATTTAAGGATACATTTAAATAGACGGAATGTAGGAGACTCAGATAAAGACAAAATATTTTTTCTCAGCATTTTTAAGGATAGCTTAAAAATGCCGTCGGTTTATAAAGAGATTTTCTTTTTTTTACCCTCTCGCTGTATACCGCACTTAGTAAGATAAGTAGAGAGAACTTGGGAACCTAATTTTAAGATAGTCCGTTCCCATTAAGACGCTTCTGTTTTTCACTTTCCGCAAAATTCAGGAGACGTTACGTGTTGGGTGGCTGAAATCAACGCAGCGCTTTACCCTATTGTTAGAGCGATGAAATTAAAAAATGAAATATTCCATTTTCTCGAGTGGGAATCGAACCTACACTCTGTACGCCTTTACAATCGCAATTTTTCCTCTATACGAGTACTTAGTACCTATCTACCAGGCAACATGTAATTGAGTGATTGATTTACTTTATAAAAAAGACATGAACATAAAAAATATATAATAGAAATATTAAAAAATGTTGCACATAGGTATGCATAATTGTGTATGCATACTTAAGATATTTTTTTTAGTTTATAATATTTTTACAATTCTAGAGTCTAATTTCTAGGTATTTTCTAACAAATAAAAAAAATATTACTTAATCTACTAGAAACTATAAAATCTGAATTGTAATAAGTGGTAGCTTATAATGTAAGCATTATAGGGGGTCGTTAACTAAACACAGTATTCAATGATAGGGTAATCACAAAAAATATAACACTTGTGCGTGTCTAACTGTCACTTGAGATACAAATATTTACTGAGTCACAGGATTACCAGTAACACCATCTGATTATCTTAAATGATTTGATAATTTTGACGACTGTCTTTCGTGACAATATATCACGTTAGTTAATGTGGGTACTTCTGTTCTATTTTTCAAACTATATTATGAATTCATTATGATTTTTTTTTATTATAATACTTTTTTTGAAGACATCTAATAAAAAATTATATTCGGTCAGTTAAATCGAATTCTGAAATCATGGGTAATTGGGTGCTAAGGTTAAGACTGTTTTTATTAGTATTATAAATAAATCGACAAAAACGATTAAACTATTTTATATTACTGCTAATTGGACAGCGTTATCTAAGAATGGATTAAGCGACACTAGACAATTTGAGAAAATGAGCTCTAAAGTTTATAAATTTTTATCTTGTTTAAAAAAATACTTCTTCATTTCTTTGATTGAAAAAAAAAAATAATTGTATAACGCTCTTATAGAGTCGTTAAAACTGTGGTTTCATTTAAAATGGTGCTGACACTTCCAGCCTGTATATACATATATATTTACTATACATATTTTAGCTATGGCTACGAAGCTAGCTTCGGACTACTTTAATTTATTAAAACCGTATATATATGACATTATTATCGTTTGCAATTTGCGTAAATGCAATTTGTGTTGGGTTAATTTTTTTAATAAATTTAAGTTAAATACAATTATTTTAATGCAAAACATCCAATTTAAATTAATAGCTATTCTATTTAAAATGGTCTTGTATATCATTACTAATAAACGCGCGTAAATTTTAAAATATGTTTAAAAAATGCTGTTTTTATAAAGCATTACTATATAATAACAGCATTTTTGCTTATCTGATTATACTTTAAAAACATTTCTTGTTGTCAAAAGATAACAATTGACATCAGTATTTAACGACTATTTAAAAATAAATGAATAAATCCTTTAACCAAATATTAAGAACCTCTTAAATTATCACATTATTCATTAGACCTAAAAATGGCCGCTCTTTGTAAATCTTCGTATTGTTTTGCTAAGATCAAATTCGCTAAGGTAAGCTATCAAGAGAGGATGAATGAAATTACTTCTTCATCAGGGTTCATCCAGGTTTATTTTTATAGAGTAAACCGATATCTCTCATCAATCAAATTTTCAACTTTCTTAATGAATTCTGACCTTAATTTAAATGTTCTAAATAAGCATTTTCCAACATCTTCAACTTTAGATATTAGCATTAAGCCCTGTTCTCTTTCTGAGTTCATAGTTTGCCGAAAACTAATCTCCTTGCGTTATTTTTTTTCTGGCAGTTATAATTCTACCAAGAAAACCATTCTAGCTATCTCCTCCAAAGCATATCACAATTGTGTTTCACTTCAATAATCTCAATGACGTGGAGACAAATGGCGCGACAATTTAAAGAAGACTATCCCGAAAAATTATGTTGTTATGCATTTCTCTGACGCATTTTCGTATCACTACGTTGTACTTATATAACGGATTGTCTATATACAGTTTTCAGAACGCTATATGTTATATGATAGATATCTAAAGCAGTAGGATGTTGATGATGAGGTATTCAGGTGCCGGGAAAACGAGTATTTAAAAAAAACATAACATATTCATCTATTTAATCTGTTTTATAATTATATGTTTTTATTGATATACGGCTTATATTTTTATGTAGTTTATTTAGATTATTGGTAAAATATAATTATAATTACATATTATTTCTTTTTTGTATATGTTTATTCTATTTTAATTATATGTATGTATATTTTTTGTATTTCTTTTTTGTAATTGTGTACTATAATTAATTTAAAAATAAGTAAATAAATAAAATCGATTTACGGCTATCGCGAGTTAAAACTGGTCATTCTCATGTACTCATACATAAAAATTTGTTGGCAGGGCCTTACCCTGATCACCTACGGCGAGACGTTACGCTTGTCAGCTAGTGGATGAGGGACAGTTCGACGTTGTGGACAGTTTATTTCGACTACTTACGCCTTAACAAAACTTGATCGCTGTTATAAATTAATTGACTGATTTTCTCCGCTGGTGTTAAAAACCTGGCTGGTGTTAGTTTATTTTTAAAATGTTAATTATTTCAATTTTGCTATACTTATCTCAATTTATATATCTTGTATTAGATTAATAGTTAAAGTTCAATAAGCAAAAATTAAATATATGAAAAAATATTGATTTTTTACTGATTTACCATTATTCTTAAGTCACTGATAAATTTGGACAAGTCATTCAATTCACTCCTCTTTATTAAGGATCTAGGGGCGACTTTTGAGTCCCAAAATAGCTGAACACATTCATAGTTTATCATGCCTAGAATCGATATGTATTCATAATAATTTCTTTATGATGTCGCTTCAGTCATTCATACATAACGTAATCCAATTAATTATACTTCCGATGGCCGTTAGCACGTTTACGATTAATGTATTAATATTATAGCTAAGAAAGGCTATTGTTATTTTATATGTAAACAGTTTTATGAATGACGAGGCCACTAGGGCAGAGCATTTAGCCATAAGCGCGACGGTTTTGAGTTCAATTCCAACTCGATGAAATAAAATATTACATATAAATATTCCCTCGCTTTGCTATTGAGTCATAGCGCGATGTTGAGTTCAGCCACTGTCACGCTATGTCTCCAGAATTCGGCGGAAAATGGCGAACAGAATGTCTTAACACTAGGTTCCCTCTGCTTACCCTGCTGTGTGCGGAATATAGTGTGACGCTAAAAAAAATTTTTTTTGGGTACAATTCAATTATGGTAGATATATGAAACATCCCAATACTTACCGGAACAAAAACTAAGGAACTGTTAGTTGACTCAGTGACAACAACTGGATCGGGACACGTTTCTCCTACAATATGTCCTTCAGAAGGTGCATTTGTGACCATTTGTACTATAGTAACACTCAAACATACGCGCATTGTAAAAGCATTTGCCAAAGCAAATAGTCCGAGTATGCCGAAGACATAGCGCTGAGGTATTATAAGCACTGTAAGTAATAAAAAAAAAATTCTAGATTTAGATTTAGAATTAATTAAAAAAATTAAATATAACTGAAATTTGCTTCAATTACATTTTAAAGGATAAGGATGTTTTTTTAATTTAACCAATTTTAATTTCCTATTAAAACACAATATATTAGCAAATAAATTCCCTGACATAGAGCTAGTGACATTTTTCAAACTAACATTATTTGATTGTTAGTTGGTTTGTTTAAATAATTCTATGAATCATAACAAAAGATAGAACAACAGATAAAAACCGCGTCAAAATAAACGTTCCAAAGCACGGGCTCAAATTCTCAAAACCATGTTATATGTATATGTTTATTTTTTTCTATCTTCAAAGATTTATTCACTGATGGCATATTCGGCATATTAAGTAAGTTATTGTAACAAACAAAAAATCGTATGAAAGGGTTGTTAGTTGACGCTGGGACTAGTTCAAATTCTTGTTATATAAGCTATCAATATTTACTTATACTATTAATATATTACATACATATTCAATTATAATACCGTCACATTAAAATATCTTAAATTTAGATTATAGGAGTTTACCGAAATTAAAAAAAAATAAAAACACATAAAAACCATACAAATAAAGAGAATTAACCAATTTGTCAAAAAACAACAACAAAAACAAACCTTTGTTTAAAACTCTTCGCCATCCCGTTAAAGTCATGATTAAATGTTTTTTTTTTCGTCACAACACTCGCGATAACCGGTACTTTCTATCACATAACATATAGCCTTTTAAAAACTGTATATAGACAATCCGTTATATAAGTAGAACGTAGTGATATGCATATGGGCTACCTACGAAAATGCGTCAGAGAAATGCATAACAACATCATTTTTCGGGATAGTCTTCTTAAAATTGTCGCGCCATTTGTCTCCACGTCATTGAGATTATTGAAGTGAAACACAATTGTGATATGACAGTATCAGTGATATGCAATAGAATCTCTTGCGGTAGTGAAATATGTAAGATAAAATCAGATCTATGTAGGTTATGTACAGATAAAACAGATTTTTTTTTTAAATAAACTAAGCCGTAACCGTAACTTATTTTACTTATTTATATTTTCTTGAAGGTTTATAGATAATAGAATTGTTAGCATTATTTTTAATATAAATACTCTTTTCTATAAACTTTGAAGAATAATTAAGTTAAGTTAAGACGACGTTGTATTCCATCACTCAACATGCAATGCCTCCAGAATTAGGTGGAAAATGGACAATGGAGTGTGTTAACTTTAGGTTTGCTCTGCCCACCCTACTGTACGCGGGATACAGCGTAAAGCTGATTTATATATTAAAAAAAATCTATATAAAACTTAGAAGGGATTAAATATTTTCCAAAAATTAACATCTAACAATCTGGCAGTTAATAATTTAAAATTTAAAATGTTTCATATCTTTTTATTTCTTCATTTACCTAGTTATTTTTAATTCCGTATTATATTCTTCATATATAGTATTTAATAATTTGCATCGAAAAACCGCTAAATCTGTAGTTCGAATATAGAAATATAGAACAGGATCTATTTCTTTCACATCTTACCAGTGGAACGGCAGATGCTTTATACAATCCTTAAGAATTTTCGTCAATTCGACCTAGCCAGTTAGTGGAAATACAATTTTTTTGGTAAGGTTGGTACTTTAAATTTCCTGTATTTACCTTAAATTGGTTGTAAAATAAAAAAACAATCATTTGCATGAGTTTTTAAGTTTTTTTAGCGAAAGGATTTTAACTTAACCATACTTGTCAACTAGCATCAGCCTGTCGTTGATGGGATACTTACATTTACATTTATTTAGTATCTTATGTCGCAGTCTGCCCGTCTGTAATCAAATATTGCAGGTTGAATTCGACCCATTTCTCGTTTACCGGTTGAACAGAAATTTGAATAAAGCGTTAGTTCTGTAGATAATACAATTATGCACAATCAGTGCCGTTGTAAATCTAATATGGACGTCGCAGTTATAGTTTATGGATTAGACATTTTAGTATGAACTTAAAAAAAGTTTTTTAAATTATTAAAAGAGCTAAACTAAACTGTGGAGTACGGCACGATACCAAACTGCTTTCATGACATGGTTAAATAAAATAATATTATATTTTAACGTGGTATTTTTTAAAGAATTCAATATCTTAAATGCAACAAAGAAACCATACAGTTGAATTGATAACCTTTTTTAATTTTTTTGTATAAGATTTATGTGCAATCATAAACTATAAATAAGTTAATGTTCCGAAAAAAAAATGTTTCCATATGTAGTTTCAATACGTAAAAACATCATTTTTAGATGAATAACAGGGTAAATAGAAAAAAATTGTAATTTTTCAGTAAATATTATTGAATTTCCACTTTTTGTCGGCTTTAGATACCTCGTATATTTCCATATGCGTGATATCTATAGTTGACAAGAAGGCTGATTACACTGAGTACAGCCTTTATAATTTTTATATACTTTGTAAGATGACAAAATATTTTTAATTATAAATATTGTACTGAGCCAACAACGCTTAAAGAATTATCAACTTATCATATTAAATTAAGTTTATCAATTACTTAAAATTTTAAATAAGTAAATATTATTATCTGTTCTGGAGGTAAAGCATGGCGTTGAGTTCCGCCACTCAACACGCAATACGAACGAAAATGTCTTAACATTAGGTTCGCTTTACCTACTCTGCTATGCGTCTAATACAGCGTGAGACTAAAAAAATAATATTATTGTAAACTTTACCACTTCCTTTTCAGGACATCCTTTATATACTTAGGAAAATCAGTAAACACATTAAAGTATCCAGATCCACAATAGCATTTTGATCCATAATCCATAATTGAAAATAAAGATGTTGAAAATATTTAATAAGTAGCATCCTCTCTTGAAAAATGATAAGACTATGTGACTAACTTTCTTCTCTTTATTTTTACAAAATCTCCTAATTAACATACCGCTACCGCTTACTTTCCGCTTTCTAATAAAATTATTAAAGTTTAAGATTGTTTGAAAGTTGCGTTACTTTTTCAGCACCTACTGCTTTTTTACTTCTTTTTTTTATCTATTCTTTAGTTTTTGGTCGGTATTGGCGAAGATATTCGGCAAAAATATTATATAAAAATTGACTTTATGTATATTTATAGCTTTGCCCGCTTGAATAACATAATTATTTACAAACTAATCCGAATACTTTCATGTTTTTTTTTTTTAAAAAATTATTAGGGAAAAAACAGAACATAAAATTCACAAAAATACACATTTCAAAATAATACACATTCCAATCAAGTTTCCACATTAAAAATTACAAATAATATATATTATTAAAAATATTAGATTAAAAAAATTCAATTTAGTCAAATTAAAAAAAAATTAAATAAAATAAAAAAAAACAAATTTACATTCTAAAAAAAAATACTATAAATTCACAATTAAAACATTTCATTAGATACTTTTTAAAATCATTAACATTATTGTTAATTTATTATAACTGGTACAGGCTCTATTGACAAAGATATTTTGTGCATGCTGGCTTCTATTAATGGGTGTATTAAATAGTATAGGATTAAGCATAACTTTACGCGGGCATCTGAAATTAATGCAACTTAAAAGGATGAAAGGAGGAGTTCATATGATTTTTAACTGGTTAATATATGTTTATAGTGTGGATTTCAAACAGTAGAACCATATTTAAGAATATTATTAAGTATTCAAGAATATAATTTTCAATGATAATGTTTTTATAACGTTATCATTGAAAATTGAAATTTCAGCCAATTTCATATTTTTTTATGCCAAATATGTCAAGCAAAACACTTTATAATGATGTAACTTTTTATTTTTTAATGTTAATGGAAATTTGTTCACATACAATAGTGATAACTGCATAAAAATTGGTTAAGTTGTTCCTAAGATTAGCGTGCAAAAACGCACAGCAAGCAGATGAACAGACAATTATTTTTTAAAATCATGTTCCTATTTATATTACATTACTAAATCCTCAACGATGTATTTTCTTATAAATCTTGCGTGCACAGACAGCGATCAGCAGCAATTTTATTATATGTATAGATTAATACACTAGTAATAATTTAATTACCAATTATTAATAGAGAATAAAAACAAATAACAAAAACAACACAAATATATTATAATTTTTTTTATTAATGTTATAAAATAAATTAAAAACTTAAATAAAATTAATGACTAGCAGGTACAATGCATCTTCATTTCTTTTCTATCGTTTCATTATTGGATGGTTTTTCAGAGTCAGCATTTCTTACTGGCAGCGGCCCGTGTTTCCAGCTTTCAGGGTACCCGTGTTTCTTTACGTCATCCCACCATAGTTGTTCTCCTTTGGCGAAGAACAGGTAAACAATGTTTGTTACGACCAAAATTACTAAACAAACCCAAAATGCAACTCGCCATTGCTTCAGTGTTGACTGAAAAATAAACATAATTGTTATTTTGAATGTCGGAGCGTAAACGCTTTTCAATTGTAAAAACATGTGGCCAACTTCAACTAATCAATAATTACTACGTTCATTCACCACGAGACAAAGTAAGTAATAGAATAAGGCATTCAACCCCGAAAGACTGACAGTAGTCATGATATGGGTACTAGTGACGTCAGCGATGCTGACGTCATGCTTTTTAAAACACCCGTGGTTAGCTTTCTCCGACATATACTATCTACTTAATATATCCCCAGATGTAACATGTCAAATAACAAGAGATAGGCATTTTTGTTACTATCTGTGACATCATCAAAACAACGCATACTAATGATAAAAATATTATAGATTACAGAATTTATCAAAACTCAACAAGCAACTAACTAAAAGACATTGATGCGCTCAAGTATTCGTGGGCTTATTATCAAAATATTGAATGATTACATATCTTTCATCTTAAGGTTATCAGTCTTCATAAAACTGAACAACGTGACTTACATTTGGCGTCAGTAGACCTAAAAATATGAGCAACGTGACTTACATTTGGCGTGAGTAGACCTATCAAATATGGTGAAATAATTCCTGAAATGGCAGCTATGCCGTTCACCATGGCAGTTGTAGTACCAGCATAATTAGGAGTAATGTCCAAAGCGTTTATTTTCATTCCACTGTAGTAAGCTCCCATGAGGGTCATAGCCGCGATAAACCAAAATACAGCCAATGTCGTATCACAACCAGAGTACGAAGCTAGTATGATACAAATTCCTGGTCCAGTAGCCGCTGAAAGTAATATTCCTTGTTATTCTCTTTGACATGAAATATTAAATTATTTATGTTCTCATGTTTCAAAAATAGATGTAGTAATTCATTTTTTCATTAAAATGTATCGTTCCATGTTCTATTTTTAAAATGAAATATATATTAAGAATATTTTTTTATTTTTACCTATCGTTGTATAAATCTTCCTTGCATTTTTAATATTATGGAATTTTTTCTTGATGCAAAAATCACATAGAAGACCAAAGAAGAATGACGCGATCCACATGGCCACGTAAGGCATAGCAGAAAGTAGTCCAGCTGACTTAATGTTGAATTTAAGGACATCCGTCATGTACTTAGGTAAATCGGTAACCATTGTAAAGTATCCCCAGTCATGACCAATCTACAAGAATATTATATTAATGTTTATATATTCACGGGAATTACTAAATGAAATACAAAAAAGTGTTGCAATCATGGTAATGTACAAACTAATATAATTTTATATCGTCGTAACGCAGGGGCACAAGGGTACGACACGACAGTTGTGGGTTCGATTCCCAATTGAGAGATTGAAATTATTTTAATATTTTCATTTCTTCGTTCTGATAACGAAGCTAAGCATGGCGTTGAGTTCTCCCACTCAACTCCTGATGCCTCAAAATTGAGTTCGTTAACACGAGGTTTTCAGGTTCCCGGGCGGAATACAATCGGAAGCTAAAAAAATATCCAAATAGGTATTAGATATATTAGGCAAGTACAAGAAACAAAATTATATTGATAAATTAAATAGAATACTTACACCCGCAATGATAAGGGACCAAAGAGGAAGTGATCTGAGTAACGCTTTCCATGGTACTGGATCTAGCACTTGTTTTTCACTGTGAATGAGAGCCTGGACATTTTCGTTTAAGAATTTCTTTTCCTTGTCAGATATATAAGGATGTGTATTAGGGGTACTGTAGCAAATGAATACCTGTAAATATACAATTAGAATTTATATTAGATTATTTACGTCTAAATATTAAATTATATTCAATATTAACACTAGAAGCGCCGAAGATTAAGATCATGAACCGCCGTCGTGACAAATTTGTCCCATTCTACTTATTATTATTATTGAAATATGGCACGGAAGTTACTATTAAAATAGTTCGAAAAATATACAGAACACGTTAAAGAATACAAATTTAAAACAAATTCGTATTCTTTAACAAACATGTTAAGACTCTTCGTTCTCCACTTTCCGCCAACCATTGGTCGCATTAATCTTTCAGTGGCGGAACTCAACGCCGCGCTTTACTTTCACACAAGAGCGAACATAGTAATAATCAGATATTTTTTTTGTTTTGTAATAAAATCGTAACAAATTATTGAAACTCTTATACTCGTAAAATTATCAGTTACTAAATTAGTTAATATTATCATTAGACCATGTAATGCAATAAAATTCTTCATCAGTGCATTTACTACAGACAGTTTTTTTGCATATGTGGCACTACATATATGATTTATAATTGGAACACTGACTACTTTCAGCTTTGAGTTCTATCACTCAACAGGCAATGCTTCATGATGCAATGCATAATTTGATGAAAAATACTAGCAGAGTTCATAACACTAGGGTCCCAGGTTCCCTCTGCCAACCCTACGCTTTACCATACATGTATGATTTGTAACTTGGGCATCCCCTGCGTCGCCACTTCATCCCCGCATCATCCAGAGCAATGTGAATTTGTCTCATTATACCTTCAAATAATGAAATAACGAGACAAAAATGACCCAGCGGCAATTCTGTGCAAAATGCTCTAAAATAAAATATATTTTAAATTATATAATGTAAAAATTTATTAAAGGCAACAAATCGACATTAATTAACTAATAAAAAAAAAGTTATATATCTAACTAATTATATCTAACTTGCGTATGGGAGAAAGATGGGGACAGGGGCGCTTCTAGTGTTAATTTGTATCTTACCCATATTATAAACCAGGCGAGGCCGAATCCACCAAACAAATAAAACACTTGCTCCCAAGACCTATCATACATGATAAGACCTGAGAAATACGACCCAGCGATATTGCCAATTTGCGCTCCACCAAATACAATAGCACCAAAACGAGCTCGTTCAGCCTTAGGTGCCCATTTAGATATCATTGCCATCAATGCCGGCATAGTTGGACCCTGCAAGAAATAAACCAAATATAACATTCCCTTTTATCTTAACAAATATAATTTACAGATGTTTACTTTTTTTTAGATTACATACTTAGAAAAGAAAAATATGTAGAAACGTATTAAGATCATGAAGCACCAGCACAATTCCCCTGCCTTTTGAAACAATAATATACGTAGTAATCGATTTTTTGTTTCTGTTTCAGCTATTAATTTTAAAGGATCATTTTATATTACGATTAAAAATGAATAAATAAACAAATTCTTTATGCAAAATTTATTATACTACTAGACATACCTCTCCAAATCCTTCAACGACGCGCAGAATGAATAAGGCAGTGGCACCGCCAGTTTTTACTGCGAATGGCGTGATGAATGTACACACAGCTGTTGACAGCAGTCCCAAACCTAACACCCACTTACCACCGTACCGTTCAGCCATCATACCTCCAGGGATATGAGTTAGAACGTAGCCATAATAAAATGAACTAAGCAAGAGACCCTGTGTCGCTTCACTCCACTCAAATAGTGATGACTGTGAACATAATAGGTAAATCTTAATTTCTTGACATTGTATAGAGGTTAACGTAATCCTAATACAAAAGTTATCTTTATTTAAGGACTTATAATAATTAGGAAACTCTTTGAACAATATAATAGAACAAGGACAATATTAAGAACTCGAGTTTATAAAATAAATGATCTAAATATGCTGTAGCACAAGGCTAAGGTAATGATTGTGGGTTGAAGGCTTATTGAGGACCTTAAAATACCATAAAGTCTTCTAGAATTTAGAATATTTTACAAACATCAATCAGGTGATATCTGTATTAAATATTTGTTTCTTTTTCTTTATTTTTTATTATTTTATTAATTTTAAAACGTTTATCCCGGAAATTAATGTTTCAACTCGCTCACGTAATATTTTTATTGAATAAACAGAAGTTTCCCTATAACTTAATCGAAATAAATCATGACAATCGGCATTCGCAACCTTACTATACCCGGAAAATATGAGCAACTTGACTAATCTTAAAACATCTCTTTTTTAGTGGTCAATATTAGAAATTGTACTTACTATATCAAATTTATTTATATCTATATGAAATATAATATAATTTTATTTCATGCTAGATTTTTACTACCTACTTTATTGTCTACAAAACTATATAACATAAATAAAATAAAAACAAAATAAAAATAGCATACGTACATCACTATCTCTCATTAAATAGTCTGACAACTTCATAGTGCTATTCCCTTCTATATGAGGATCAGGACATGCGTTGGGATCGAAATTCGCATCTCCTTCAACAGCCACATTCTTTTTAACCATTTGAGTTATGGCCAGGTTAAGACAAACACGCATGGTATAAGCATTCGCTACGGCCAATAGTGCCATTATAGCGAATACATACCGTTGCGGTATTATGAATACTGAAACGTAAAAAAAAATGTTAAGTATATTATGAACAAACAAAATTATAATATCTAAAGAATACCATTTATAGTTCTACATTGATAAACTAACGTCACGTAGATCTTGAGATCTGACTAAATTTGATATTACAATTTCATTTGATAATTATAAAATATAGACTCCCAATTGTATTCAGCTTTTTCAGCAATTGGCCTTCGAATATAAATAAGAAAAAGCTAAAGAAATTTTTATATGACACAACATCCATCAAACGAGAAACAGTAAGATTTATTCTGATGTTTAGAAATTATTATTTTGTATTAGGTTAGCTGATTTCCCTGCTAAATAAAAAAAAATAAAGAAAAAGTAAAAATTAAATACGTAATACAATAATTTTTGATACCTTTTATCTCTTTGCACTTTTTTATAGTTTTATCAATATAAAACTCAGCTTATTATTTATGTATCAAAATAATAGTTAAAAAGACATTTTGGCATCCAGTTTGTGGCGTTAAGTAGAAGCGTATGTATATACATTTTAATTTGAAATTATTTGTATAGTTTACAATTTATATCTACCTATTTAATATATTTATATTCTATTATATTCTATTAAATACTGACGGGCCATCTGGATGAGGCTGTCGTGGCTTGGTGGCACAAAAGTGTGACTGTTAACGCGACGGTTGTGGAATCGAATCCTACTCCGAGAATATTAAATTATTCATAATTTAATATTTTAATTTTCTAGTAACCAACCCCTCCACATCGCAATGCCTCCAGAATTTGCATAAAGTGGGGATCGGCAGATTCATAATAAGAAGTGTGTCTTAACACTAGATTCCCATGTTCTTCTGCCTTCCGTGTTATATGCTGAAAAAATACTAAATACCTGTTCATAACAAATAGGTAGATAATATGCTATATAATAATATTGCTATCTTATAAAAAACACGAGCGGGTATTAAATCCAAAGCATGCACACGACGTCTTCGTTTACGATCTCAGAACCACTAATATTTATTTTCATATGTATTAAGGTAGCTATTATCTACTGTATTTAAAATTGAATTAGGAAAACATATAAATGATATGCTATGTAAATATACAACGCTTCTACTTATATTATAATATAAATATACTTGTATTAAGAGAATATTATAGAAAAAAAATACATTTCTTATTTATTTATTGCAAAATATATTTGATCGTGAATTTTTAATAAAAAAAATGATAGATTTAATGAGAAGAAGAAATTTTAATGTTATTCTGATTGTACTCAAAAATAACAAGTTATTGAGAATATTAAATATTTTTAGAGGTTTCAAAAAATATTTTCTCTATTTAAATATAATAAACACTTACTTTTCGATAGAGCAAGCCGCCATCCTGTCAACATATCGTATTTGAACCTGGAATTAACAAAAAATTTAGCTGCAGTCACCAGTGGTTCTTAGACCGTTGTGCTATTATAATTTACGAGCACAGCGTTTCGTTTCTTTAATACTACTAAAGACTATTAGGCGGTGTGGCTAAGCAGGAAAAGGTACTGGAACTTACGCCGGCGGTGACGAACTGTACCTCCGAAAAAACAAAATCGTCACGCCATTATGGCCATTGACACATTGGTATAAGAACGTAGTTCGCATAAATTATTGTGGAGACGCGATGAGATATTTTGTTCGGCTCTATATTCATTGCCACTGCCGGGATCCCACCGGAAAGGCTAATTTTTGGCTATCAATATTTGGGGCATACAATTTTTGTATAATATATGTATATATATATATATATATATATATATATATATATATATATATAT
>DWAN01001043.1:0-19435 GCA_018230445.1 Heliconius hewitsoni
AGGTTCCCTCTGCCTACCCTGCTGTGTGCGGGATACAGCGTGAAGCTGATTATATATTAACTAAATTGTATAACCACAGAATATACTCCCATATTTAAATTCTGTTTACGTACCACTTCCACTACAATCGTACATAGTCTGTCCAAGCATAATTATTCGGAACCTCGTTCACACTTGATCTTTTAATTGTTCAGTGTACGGCTTGGAGAAATTTTAATATCTAATTATAGGTGAAGTGATCCATATAGCGGTGTTAAACGCTTATAAACATATGTTATACTTAAAACATATTCTCTTTTGTCATCATTTAAAATAAGGAATACAGTGTTGCCAGTTTGAGGTCATTTTTGCATTTACTAAGTATAGTAAGCAGGGAAATTTTAGTGTTAAGACATTATTTTTTTATATTTTTTTGATATATTTTTCAGACATGTATTTTTTTGTTGAGAAACGGAAGCGGATTGGTGGAGCTATATTTTCTTAAGCGAAGAGCAAAATCTGCATGTTGGCTTAAACATATTCAGTCGTGGCTCAGAGGCACTACATGTGACTGTAAAATCGACTGGTTGTGGGTTCGACTCCCATTCATTTATAATTTTATTTCGTCATTCTGATGTCGAGGTAAAGTGCGTTTATTTCCGCCACTTAAAACGCAATGCCTCCTGAATTCGGCGAAAAGTGGGGAACGAAATGTCTTAACACTAGGTTCCCTCTGCCTACCCTGATGTCATTAACTTACTAAATATAATTATTTTTAATTTGTTAAAATCCCGTTACAACAAAAATTCAACAATTGTAAAAAGAGTATAAGAATTTCGACGTGGTTTAGTTGTCTAAGTGCTTGAAAGGATTCAAAGAGTCTAGGGCGAGTTCAAATCGCGTTACAAAAATCACCATTTGTGTTTTTTGAAATTGTATGCGACTACAATGACATTTAAAATTTTTACGACGACCCCAAGCCAATTTTTTATAAAATTTCAAATGTTTACTATTCAATACTAGACACCTATTATAAAATGTATGATGCTCCTCCCACATTTCAAGTCCAATACGCTCGCTTATCACTATCGTGGAGGTTTTACTCCTTCCTTTTATCTCTTGGTTGTTACATTCGATTTGAAAGAGCTTGTTTGTTTAATTTGCTTATCTTGAGCTAGTTGCTACAATTTACATGGTTTTTTTAAATCGATAGATAAAGATATATATGTGTAGTTATGACCTATCAGCTTATGTGTTTTTAGGGTTCTGTATGAAAGTAAATGCCTAAATCTTATATGATGACATGATGTCCGTCTATAAAGACCATATATCTCGAGATTTGCTAAGAGGTATCGGGCTAAAATATCAAATATTTAGATCTGCAGTCCACAAAAAAATTAAGCTTTTAAGATAAGTTTAAGTTTGTCAACTTTTATAAATTGAATTTCCTGTACACCTGAAATCTATCCTAATCTATCAATCCTTAAATTGGTACAGAAGCCTCCGTGAGCGAGTCCGACTGACACTAAATCGTTTTTTTTTATTTTACTCTATGCCATATAGTGTAAAACTGAGAGTTCACTGTTAACATAAATTATCTATTTTTAAATATATATTGCGTGAGTGGTTAAATGGAAAAAAAATACAATGACACTCGCAAGTATTGTCGTCAGTTTCATAAATGAACAAAAAAAAATCTAAACAACACACGACACACCACCTCTTTCCTTCTCATTAACCTAACACCATTAAAAACTTATACTTCCAACATCAACACACCAACATCACTCGGTGATGGCCAAACAATACAACAACAGTCGCTATTAAAAACACTCGTCTCTGCTCTTTATGGCATGCGAAATAGTTGACAATTGGGAGAGGAAATAAAAATTCAATTTTAAAATATTAAACTTCCATTTGACAGCGCGTGTGTGACGAAACGCAGAGGGCCCTAACCCCTTCGTGCAATCTGTGTATCAAATTATGGCGGCGGTCTTCCTCCATCTTATATATTAAGTAAATTAATTTATTACAGCCATTTTAATTAATATATGTCGTCGTGTCGCTGGTGGTGTCATACCATGAGATTGGATCTGATTCATTTGGCGCTACTCGGGATGGTGGTGATAGTCGATGTCTTGAAATGTAAGTGGCCGTAAGAAGCGCTCTGATTTTTGGTTGTATTATAAATTATCGTATTATAGATCAAAATAACATTGGCCTGAGTCGATTTTTCCACGGTGTTTTTAATCTTATTTTTATTCCACATATAAATTGCATAAGGGGTAGGCTGTGACTACTTTTGTTAAGGTAGTCCGTTCTCTATTTTCTATTTGAATTTTAGTGCAGCGGAGTCTCGCTCCTTCTTACGGAACAGATATACATTTTAACAATCTCTTTTTTCTGACGTTTTATGTGTTGAAACAGGTTAAAAGTTTTAAAAAAGGGAACTGGATGGAGCTAACTACTGTTTACTCGGGGGAATGAATGATTATTTATTAATATTTTCATTTCCTCGCTCTGGTACCAAGGCAAAAGCCCGCGTTGAGTTTTTCCACTTAACACGCAATGCCTCGACAAATTCGGCGAAAAGTAGGGAAACTTGTCTCCTAAACTGATGTTGTTTAATTCGTTTTTCCGTTTCTGAGAATATCACATCAATCCTTCAAGCTAATATATAGATTTTGAAATATGTTCAGGTAATTTTTTTAAAGAAACAGTTTTATGTTTTTTCCTTTTATTATCCGCTGTTTAGTACTAATGTTCTGTATAGTATTATAATTCTATACTATTAATAACTTGCTATCACACCGCCTATTGGTATGAATTTTTAAACTCAAGAACTATCCGAGCTTACCGTTGTCAAACTACAATTGATGAGAATATCTTTTATTAATGTTGGCACAAAGTTCTTGTCTTTGAAATAGGTTTATAGTGAAATGTCGGGACGCTATGAAAATTGAGGCCAGTCGTGGCGCAGGATCGCAAGTGTGTGACTGTAAATAAGACTGGTTATGGGTTCGATCCTTATTCGAGAAAATAAAATATTTATTTGAATATATAATATATTTTCATTTATTCGCTCTGCTGTCGAGGCAAAGCGCAGTGAGTTCCGCCACTCAACAGACAATGCCCCCAGAATGCAGCGGAAAGTCTAGGCACTAGCACTAGGTTCCCTCTGCCTACCTTGCTGTGTGCGGAATATAGTTGTATTTTTATGATTTTTTTGTTAATATAGAAAGCGCATATCGTTGCCCGTCGGCACGCTCCTTAGGTAATAATTGCATTTTTAAAGCTATTATAGTTAAGAAAACAATACAAAATATGACATTTGATAGGTTTTATATGAATGTAGTAAAATATAATTATTGTAGAGACGCAAATAAATTAATATATAATAATTTGTACACCAAACTAACGTATTAAACTAAATTAAATTTCGTTTATACCTACTATCAATGCTTCGGAAGCTACAATAAGGCCTTTTTATTATTACTCAAATTTCAACGTGATTCATATCGACTTTAAGAGAGAAATCTGTAAGGGTAAGTAATATTTACATATGTATTCGTACAGATCAATATTTTTTTTTATACTTAATTAGGAAACGTATAAAAATTTGAACGTAGCGGGACTCGAACCCGCGCCTTCTGGGACTCCTACTCCTGGGGTATTTTTCTTTCCTAAATGAGGAATAACACTTTATTTTAAGCTAACGGCGCTTACAATGATCATTTTCCATAAGCTGGAATAAAATCGATTTTGAAACTGCCATTCTATCGTTACTTAAATATGAACATAATCACTATATTTATGACACGAGGGTCCCTAAAAAGTTGTCAATATAAATAATATTTTAACGAAAGCACTTAAAGTTATTTGTTTCTATTTAATTCGAACCCCCACTAATAAACAACCACATCACAAATAAAAATCATTTAATTTTCACACGAGCGTAAACCGATTGAATCGAGTAATTTATGAGTTAAATCAAAAAATATGTCTTTTCTATACCCTTCGTCACAGATGGCTGCACAATAATATAGCCCCTGGAGGGGTCGCAATTTTATAAACTTTGAATAAGCCTTTAAAAGTAGTCGTATTGCTGTATGTATCACCTCCCCTGGTCCCCGGCCTCCCCCGGAGGGGTTCAAGAGGTTTACAAATGCGTTTAGTTAAAACTGAAGACCACGTTTAAGGGAAAACTTCTTTGATTTTGAGTTTTTTGTTTTTGTTCACGTTCTTTTTTTCGTGGATTTGTCTTTTTTAAACTGTTACTTAATAAAATTTTGTGTTTTATTATTTTTTTTTGTTATTTTAGAAATCTTTATAGTAATTATTGCTTATTAATAACAATTAAAAAAAAATTAAATACTACAGGTTGAATTTTTTGAATGACATGACTGACTGTGAACTAGAGTTGGAGTTTAAAACTATACTATAATTGAATCGGAAACAGGAAACCATAAAAAAATATACCAATAATAAATTATTATAATTTATTTGACAACGTGTACGGTTTAGCGTTAGCCGTTCAGTAAAATTATGTAGATGATTAAAATATTAAGTGTATAGTTTTTGGTATGAAAACTATCGAAATTTATGTAGAATATATAGAATTTTATATATGATGCAATATTATTTATAAATTAACGAGGTCATTTGGTCTTTGATGGTGCAGCTAGATAATTTTTATTCGGGGTTTTTGTTTACTTTTTTTTTAGTTTCACGCTGTTTCCCGTATATAGCAGGATAGGCAAATGGAACCTGGGAATCCAGTGTTAAGATACTCTGTTTGATATTCAGAAGTGTCTGACATTCAGCCACGTCCGTGACTTATATTTAAATTGTTTTAATTTTTCTACTCTGATAAAACAAAAGGTGGCGTTAAATTTCGTCAATTAACATGCAGAGTCTGAATGTAGAAATTGGAGAATGGAGTGTCTTGACACTAAATTCTCTGTATGTATATTTAGGACAAATGTGAAGTTTCAAAATAAACATACATATATCAGTACCAAAAATTAATAGCCAGTGGTTTCTAGCTATCTTGTCATATAGAGTTTATTATACAGTACGGAATCTGATAAAAAAGGGAGATACGCGACACTAAGATCTCTGACAACATACAGTATAGTTCAAAAACAAAATAAACATAGCTAATGAGACGTCAAATCAACACTACTGCGATACAACGTAGCTAAAAGTATCTGAAAGTTTTT
The DNA here is from genome assembly GCA_018230445.1 of Heliconius hewitsoni. Lineage (NCBI taxonomy): Eukaryota > Metazoa > Arthropoda > Insecta > Lepidoptera > Nymphalidae > Heliconius > Heliconius hewitsoni. The sequence goes on from DWAN01001043.1 coordinate 5,202, forward strand.
GTAGCGGCCAGTCTTGTTATAAATTTTTATCCCGGCACCACATATTTCCCAAGGCACAATATGAGTGGGTAATTTGGTGTGCTGTACGTGACCTCGCCGGGTATCATCGCCGTAGGCTCCGTGCCGCAAACTACCATTTCTATATCATCAAAGTAGTTACCATAATGTATAGAAATGTCAGTTTGTTTGTCTTTTTGTCCTGAGTTGGGCCAGTTTGATAATTTATTTTAAAAGCCAGTCGTGGCTCAAGTGTTTGATTGTGAACGCGACAGGTTGTGGGTTCGATTACCATTAGAGGAAATGAAATATTTAATATTTTAATTACTGCGCTCTGGTGTCGAGGCAGTGTTTTAATAATGGGCTTCCTCTGCCTACCCCGTTACACGAGGTTGATACAGCGTGAAGCTGAGTATTTTCAATTTATATTTAATACACAATAGAGAAATGACGTATTATTATTATATTCAGAAATCTAGACAAAGCCACTTTTATTTTTAGAAAAAACTAATATAATAAAAATTTTAAATTGCGTAACTTTAATTTTACTATTTCTTTTGGATTTCTAATATTTTTATTCCATCCATTCTACAAGTTTCAAAGGTCTACGGTGATATGTTGGTTATTCCACCCGCGTATACGCTTCCCGCCCTTTGCGCCGATGGCTTCTGTCATCATCATCACTTATTGCACACATTATACTGACCACACCTAGTACTGATTACAATTATTAAAAAGTTTTTTTTTGTTTACATTTATAGAGTTTTATGTATTATTCATACATACATACATACATACATACATATCGTCGTCAACCATAAGAAACAACAGAAATAGATTTCGTAAACATGATGAGGTATTTTTCTCTTTTGCTCTTTCTCAAAGTGATGACGCCGAGACGTACGTAATTTGAAATGATACAAAGTAACACATCTATATTATCAATAAAAAAACATATTTTCAGGGATTCGATCAATGCAAGTATTTTTCAATGAGAAATAATTTTTATTGTAACATAAAGGAGTATTCCTCTCTATTTAGTCACGTTTATGTAAAAATTTTATATCATTTGTCATCCACATCAGTCATCCAGAATTTACAACACACTAAATAAGTACTCCCGTCTACACGTGAGGACAATATAATTTTATGATTCTTCTATTTTTATTAGTTATCGTAAATATAAATTAGTATTTTGATTTACTATCGACAGTTCCAGTGGTTCAGTGGCATAGAACTGTTAAACTGTAAGATTAAGCAAATACTGTCAGTTCAACTGTGGTGGTTGGATATTATGAGTTTGTGGGCGGATGGTGGGAGTTCAAAAAAACAATCTATTTACTATATATATTTAAAATGAATTTTAAATATATATAATTTTTTTTTTTAAATATATATAAATATATTTAAAATGAATTTTAATGTTAAAAAGAATACTAATAGCCATAACAAGAAAATCGCTAATGTTTCACTTTTTAAGATGCGATATGACTATCAAAAAATCCTTAAAAAAAATGTTTTTTATTGACAATATGATTTATGAATAAAATATTATATCTGTATATTCTCATTTATTCTCATTATTCATTATCAGAAAACAATATAGATAATTTTCTTGTATGCTTAAATTTTTAAATTCTTACAAAACACAATGAAATTTCAAAGTATCGCATTATTTAGTGCTTTATCATTTTATAATTAAAGACCGATACCATCTGTCAGTGTCGCGGCTCAACGTAAACCACTAGTATTCTATCGGGATATGTTTATTTTCCTGAAAGGAGTAAAATGAAAAGTAGACAAGGGTCCGATAAATAAACGAAGGCATTGATATAGCACGGGGATCCCACGGCTTCCACGGCTTCCACGGCTGGGGAGCCATCTCTCACACAACCCTCCGATCCTGAATTATTTCGCAATAACACACTTGTTAGACGTTTTCTCGAGTGATACGTTTTATGATTTACTTCAACTTTTATTGGCTCTTAAAGGAAGTATATGATTTATATCATATAATATGCCGATTCTCGCTTATTTTCTACGGGTTCGGTCGTGAGTTATATTGATTTGGGTGTTTTAAACTTTCTTACTGTGTGTTATGATTGCATTGCTCTATTGAAAGAAGGAATAAAGATATGTATTTAGTTACGACAGAAGTTGAGAACACAGTAAATAATTGTTGATGTTTGGTTCACATTACAATATAAAATATCGATTTTGTACTCCAATTACTTTTAAAATTAATTAAAACCATGTAATCATATTATATTCTTTATTAATTCTTTATTAATTTCATTTAACTCGTCCACCGTCGCGCGCCATCAGAAATCAATAGCAAACTTCAATAATAAGTCATTGAATGGATGTCTATTTCACGGTTCCGTGTCCCACACACCAAACTCGATGCATATCTGCATGAAACGATCGGAAATTATACGATTCGAACATTAAACCCCGGTACAGTGGTTTATTGACGTCACTTCCGCCGCAATAAAGTCGACTTGTCTCCAAAATGCATAATTTGTACAACAGTCACGCTCACTACACTACTAAACGGTGTCTTCTGGAACACATTTAACACCGAACTCGCTACCGATGCTAGATAAACCTTTGTTTTATATCGGGCTATCAAATTATTGCCATTTTAATATGCCCATCCAACATGCGAGCTACAACTGGAAAAGCATATGGCGGTGGGCCTTTAAAAATTCAAAAGAAATTAATTAGATGAATATACGGCGGCCATTATCCAGTTGATGTTTGACGCTTGATTAATCCCGGCGGTGGACTGACCTATTAGGCGCTATCGGCAGATCTTATCGATTCAAAGGGCCGCCGAGAAATGCCAAGATTCCGAAGATTCTATAGAAAAACAATGACGCAAGGGGTGTCACGTCTTCCGGTGGTTCTATCAAAAAATTTATTTGAACATTCTTGGCGCTCTCGCATCGGCATTTAATTTATCTATCCTAGCCGTTATAGCTGCCATGGTACGCACTTCCGCTATGTCGATGATTTATAGACGCTCAAAGCATTTGTGGCTTCTCTTGTCCTCTATTGTCCGAAACGCGAAATGGACGAGGAGGATCGCGGGTGAAATATGGCGGGGGTCCGTTCACTTTTGATTTTCATCTTGCCATGTGAACATACGGATTTTTTATCCGATTATCCCTTTTTGTAGATTATTGTTTGGCCTTTTATTGCGTCCCCTCCGTTCTCTACTGTAGAGCGAGACTGTTGAGCTATTATGTGTTATATGATAAATATAAGTAATAAGTCTCAATTTAGATTAATATGGTAAAATAGTGTCGTTTTGACACCTTTTATCTTCAATTATGATATGAGAGATTAAGAACTATACGATTTATTAGAAATATAAAAATATTGTATTTGAAACTGATATAAAAAACAACATTGAATATAATATATACTATAATAATACGTATATTTAGTTTTTTTTATACAAATATAATGATAAGAGCAAATCAGCATACCATTCACCGGAAATAGAAACCGTTTCTTACGACAGGTGAATGAAGATATTTCAGTAATTGAATAAATTTACTTTAAAATAGTTATGCAGATTAGTCGTGAAGGAAATGTAAGGGTATGTAACATTGGAGGATAGTAAAGAGTAATTTACTGTTACTTCAACTTTGATAGATATTTTATATTGCATTCGATACATTTTTAGTATAAATTTAATAATAACCTATAGCAGCTGGCGCGTCACTTGAGGACCGTTTTGGGGCGTCTATGTTGATATTATATTGACATTATTGTAGTTAAATTTTACTAAATACAATATCTATTTAATTTAAATTTATTTAAGTTAAGATTGAGGCTGTCGTGGTGTGACTGTAAATGCGACGGTTATGAGTTTGATCTCCACTTGAGGGAATGATTTATTTAATATTTTCAAGTCTTCGCTGTGGCAACAAATTAAAAGCCTGGCGTTGGGTTTCGCTATTGCAACACGCAATGTCTCGAAATATTCGGCGAAAAATAGGAAACGGAGTGTCTTAACACTAGGTACAGCGTAGAGCTGATTTAATTTTAAGTCAAGATTTATAACATTATCGTATCCCAATAGCGATATTTATATTTTCACTTAAAATCATTTTCTTTTTCATTTTACACGTTTCGTTACCGAAATTAAGTCTTCAAATTTTATATTCAATCGATAGTTTAATCGTAAACAAGCATATCGAAGTAATTTCTTCTATATAAATAAATAATCGATTTTCAAGTGCAGACGGCAGCTGACGCATTTCATACAGCGTCACCGCTACAAGCGTTAAATGATGACAAATATGTGGAATTTCCTATTGCATATCGAGGGATCCGAAGGACTGGTATTCACTTGAATATGACTATAATATAAAATTATATTCTACTAATATAAAGCCACCGGACAATGAAGTATGCGACTTCGAATCCAGTTCTATATAATTTTTTGTTGTCTTATAGTTTAGAATTATTTTCAAATTCTTAGAGACGTTTTCTGTAAATTATAGTACGTTATTTATAGTTTAAATTATAGTTTTATATATATTTTTTCAAAAAGAAATAAATAGGCCTAATTGATATGCTTCTTGAAACAAATAAAAATAACAATTTTACACAAGTTTAAAACATACAGCATTATTTTAACTTTTTATCTTCATCTTTTCATATAAGCAAAAAAAGTAAACGGAACCGGAAGGGAGACTAGTGCTAAGACATTCCGCTCCCCTCTTTCTGCTCTAAATCTAGAGGCATTGAATGTTGAGTGACGAAACTCAACGCTGCGCTTTGCCCCATTATCAGAGCGAAGAACGGAAAATATTAAATGTTTCATTTTTTCAAGTGGGAATCGAATCCACAACCTCTAGCATTTACAGTCAAACGCTTGTGCCCCTGCACCACGACTGACCTCAAAAAACTTTATATTTGTGACCTAAAAACCTATTTTGAAGGCTATCAATGTTTCATACGCTGTTATTAAATTTTCAATTCTCACGTACAAGCTGTCAGCACTACTATGACTCCGTCAACAAATAATAACTCAGCTAAACACTTACTAACAGTTCCCTGTGAGAAACAAGTGTATATAATTGTTGAGTCAATAAAAAAACATTCTATATAGTTCCTTTACATCGTTATAGCGTGTGTTCTTTAAAATATATAAATAGGTATGTTCGTCGTATGAAAAGGAAATAATGCTGACTTATAGTTGAAATTACGTACGTTTTTTTATTTTTTATGCCTCAATTCATTTCACTTGTAGTTTTACTGTAAAACAAAAAATGGTGGAAAGATAAAAAGATATTTTTATTTTTTATTATGATATGATAAAAGAAGTACGCATAACGTCCAATCCCATTGTAACGTTTATGATTTTCAGTTGTCAGATGTCTATAAAATATTATTATATTATCCTTTTGTATACGGAATTACTCGATCGATCGATATCGAAAATCAAATAGTTATATATAGGCCCGTCACGCTGTATCCTGCACACAGCAGGGTAGAGAGCAGAGGGAACCTAGTGTTAAGACACTCCGATCCCCACTTTCCGCCGAATTCTCGGGGCATTGCGTGCTGAGTAGCGGAACTCAACGCCGCACTTTGCCTCGAAGCCAGAGGAGAAATGAAAAAATAAATATAAATAAATATTTGATTTCCTCGAGTGGGGATCGAACCCACAACCAGTCGATTTTACAGTCACACTTTGTGCCGTTGAGCCACGACTGGCCTCAGGAAGAGTAAAGATTGCATAAAAAAGAGAGAACATTGTCAAATTGCACAAAAGTGCGCGTGCAATTTAAATAGTATTAAAGTTCGCGAGACTTAAACAGTATTAGAGTAAGCTGAACTATACATTTGTGTGAGTAATATTACTATTAAACTATTAATTATTAATAATTAAAATAAAAAAAAAAAGTTTATTTTTTGAAAATGATCCAATGTAAGTAAGCATTGTATGAATTCTTTTACTCCGGATGTTGCATCCTCATAATCTGTTGGTCTGATATGTTGTTCGAGTTAATAAAGAAGCTTTCCGTTATATCATTAAGAACAGCGTTGTTCACGATTTTTCCTTCTTTTTTTCTTGCACAGTGACAGTGTCAATTTTATGTTACACTTTTAATAAATCGAACGGAAAAATAAAATATTTTTATATAAATATATATGTGATGATGCTATCAGTATAAGAGATTGGGTTTTTATCGAAAAGCAAGTAAATCGGCTTAGACCGAACAAGTGACGTCACACGTACAATATATTTTACACGAACACACAAATGCAAAGCTTAGCTTAGGCCTCACAGACTGTAAATATCTTTCCTACCAAATAAATATATTCTATTATTATACGTAATTTAGAGCATGTCAAGATGGCAATGAATTTAAAAAAAATAGGACCCGAATTCAAATATAATAGGGTAATCTTGTAAATTGATTGATTTTTTCTATAGTTAATTGGTTACAACATTTTTTTATATTACTAAAATAACTATTATTTTTTTCTCATTTTTATAGAAAACAAAGGCAAAAGTGCGCACTTTTGCACCACTCTACTTTAAAGTGATGTATGAAAGAAATTCTAGACACAAGACCTTTTGTATACGGAGCTGTGTAAAAATTAAAAAAAATATGCTAATAAATTACAATAAATATTTGGTTTTACTCATTACAATTTTTTATAACCTGTAATTTAAATAGAAATACGTGTAATATACATTAAACAAGTGGCACCATTGAATGGAAACCGCGTTGATTGTTTATGAGACTAAGAATATGAAAATGCTTATAATATTTTTTTTTTGCAAGAAATTTTTGTATATAGCATATGTGTTTCCATAGACACTCTATGGAAGCACATATTCTATAATAATACTACTAGCTACGGCTCATTAAAGATGGCCATGGATGTTCAAGTCACTCGATTATTGGTTTTGTTTTGTTAGGTAACCTATTATTAATTTGCATTTTATGCATAAAACATCCAATTATTTTGCTTTCCTCTAAAAATAACACAGATGCAAAAAACTCGTGCAAATATAAATTTATCAGTCACAAACCGAGAACCCTAAAAAAAAATCACTAAACAATTAAAATTGAATATTATTGGGCCTTACCGAATAACAAATGTAAATTGGACACCAAAGTTCTTAGCTAAGTAAGTACATCGCCTCGATCAGCAACAAAAGGGGAACCAAAGCCATACGTGCCAATTAAATACGAGAACATCCTGTAAGGCCAGATCATCGTATCGGGACAAGGATCGACCTTACTCTCACACCGAATAAATTAAATAAAAACCGTAGGTATATAAAATAAATAAATTAGACATGGTTACCGGCGCGAAGGTTGCAGTTGCTTATTAATTTAACCAATTCCTTTTAAAGGAGGTTATGATTGCTCTTTCTTCGTTCTGCTTGCAATGTAAGTTAGTAGTTTACAATTGAACTGTTTTTGTTTCAGCGTATTTCTATAACTTGTTTAGCTAGGTTGGAAGAGAAAATCTAGTGTTAAAATGCTCCGATCTCCACTTAGTGCCTGAATTTGAGTCATTGCATGCCAAGCCACGGAACTCAACGTCACGCTGTGTTCGGACAGAGCAAGGAAAACTTTTATTAAACTATAGAAAATAAGGTATAATGGTGTAATTGGCATTTGTCTAAGTGTACTCAAATGTTGTGGTAAAAGGTGTATTTACATTACAAACGAAAAAAAACTATCTAAAATCTCAATAAATTTTTAGTCTGTCCCGAAATAAACGAAATTCATATTTGTTTAGCGTCACGCTTATCCCACAACAGGGTAGGCAGAGGGAACCTAGTTTTAAGACACTCCGTCCCCCACTTTCCATAGAATTTCAGAGGCATTATAGAAACTGTTGCGCAATTGATTTATAATAACGACTTAACTAACACAAATGGTAATAAAGGTGAATAAAATCAGCTTAATGCTATATCCCGTACACAGCAGTGTAGGCAGAGGGAACCTAATGTTAAGACACTCCGTTCCCCACTTTCTGCAAAATTTTGGAGGCATTGTGTGTTGAGTGGCGAAACTTAACGCCGGGCTTTGCCTCGACACCAGAGCGAAGAAATAAAAATATAAACGTAAATAAATATTTAATTTCCTAAGAGGGGATCGAACCCACAACCAGTCGAATTTACAGTCACACTTTGTGCCCATGCGCCACGACTGGCCTGAATAAATAATAAATAATAATAAAGGTAAATGGTAATGCATTAGCACTAACGTCTGTATGAAGTTTTTTTTCAGCTTTACGCTGTATTCCGCAAGTAACAGGGCAGGAAGAGCCTAGTATTAGAACCCTCTTCTTCCCATTTTTTGCCGAATCCTAGAGGCATTGCATGTTGAATGGTGGAACTCAACGCCGCACTTTGTTTCCATATCATATAGAAGAAAATGGAAATATAATATATTTTATTTCCTCGAGTAGGAATCGAACCCACAACCTGTCGCGCTTAATGTGACTCGCTTGTGCTCCTGCTCTACGACTAGCCTTAAATTAGATATTGATATAAATAATGCGATATATAAATTGATAGATAATTTCCTGTGAAATAAAATAACGTAATTTATATATACAAAAAAAATTATAAAATCTATTGAGAGTCGTATGTACTTCATAAGAAAAACAATGGCTTGAAAATATAAAATATATGAAATACTTTTAATATACAGATATGCTACCTGTCCGACCTGACTTCGTCTTGGGAGTGACGTTTCACGTTCAAATTAAATTAAATATTAATAAACTATTCTTTCAATCATTATTAATATTAGTGATACATTTTATTTATTTATCTCCACTTAGTGCCTGAATTTGAGACATTGCATGTCAAGCCACGGAACTCAACGTCACGCTGTGTTCGGACAGAGCAAGGAAAACTTTCATTAAACTATAGAAAATAAGGTATAATGGTGTAATTGGCATTTGTCATTTGTTGGTTTTATTTATTTTGCAATTGAAGTATTTTTATTTATTTGAAAAAAAAACAATAATAGCTCATAGAGTTATTATGGCAAGATCTGGAAGGTACAATCCGTTACTGTTACTTTAAAATTATTTTATCATATAGAAACTTCTTAACAGAATGGAATTTATAAGAAAATTTAGTTTGTGCATTTTTGAGACGATAACTGATTATTTGTCAACATTTCAGCCAATTAAATACAACCTTACGTAGGTTTTGCAGGTATGTGAGTAGTAAAAAAAATCAAATTGTAAAAAATGATGATACTATTTGATGAACCTATTACAGTCACATTTAAAAAAGATATTATGACCAAAAATTTCTATCATAAAAAATAATGATTTAAAAACATTGAAAACGTGAACTTTATTCGTCTCTACAAACTCAATACCTTGAATATTTAACTTCAAAAGAATTTTGCCCGTTTCTTAAAAGTAAGGTTAAATAAAGTATTTCTTAAGCAATTTAAGCTTATGTAGCGGCATAAAGTGGATATTTCAAAATTTTGGACCAGTTTAATGATGGTCAAAGTATGATATGAAGTGACTTGAGCATTGTTGTCTCACTTCTGGTACAAAGTGACCAAAAAACATTTTGACAATGTTAAAGCAAATAAGGGTTTGACACGCAAAGCCGACACTGGTTTTAGCTTGTAATTAAATCTCATACAATTTTGCGTAATTAACTTAATTCAGGTTCCTTGAGTGATACGATAATGTTTAGTTTTGGTTATTTTTGTTTTTTTTAATGCTTATTAAATATTTTTTTTATAGGAAAATAAATTTTATAACTATTTATAACTTTATACGTGTGTTAGATAAACATTATGTGAGTACATATACATCAACGGTCAAAACAAACTCGATTTATAATCTATTTAATATTTAAAACTCTTCCGTCACTGAGTATCTGATAAACAACGCTCATACTAACATAACTAGTCTACTTAACTTAACACTAGGTTCCCTCTACCTATCCCGTTAAACGCGGGATACAGCGTGAAGCTGATTTTGTTGTACCTTACTCAGATGCATCTCAAATTTCGATAACGAAAAGTTATTCTTTAATGTTATTTTTCTAATTCAAATAATGTGACTAATTTTAAATAAAAAAGCACATACCAACACTTCAAAAACAAATTTGATAAAACACTATCGTGAGCAAAAATACTAAACCTATTTCTACATTTAGTATAAGAAAAAAATCTTAATGTTTAAAATAGTTCAATAAAAATTAAACCATTATATGAACACAACATTTTCATATATCCTTTATAATTTCCAATTCTTGCAAAATCTACCAAGGAGTGGTCGGGTCTTGTGTTTTGACGCTGAAGAGTGCGTACTACCAAGATAATACCAATAGAGCACTGTCACGCGAGGGCTAATCAACGATCGTTAGTTTATTTATAGAGCTATGATAGCGGGACGGGTTTTTATTGGGTCATAATTCATACTAAATTATGTATAGTATATACTTTGATAATGTTTCATGTTAATTTAATTGAATAATGTCATTCTGTACGGCTGTTCCATTTTGTATGTTTTTTTTGTGTGTGTGCATGACTACTGTTTTTTTACTTCTGTTTGTTTGTTAAATTAATATGGAAATTAAGGTTTTTGATGATTTGAAATATTTATGTGTTTCTAGAATAATTTATTTAATGGTACTGCAAAATCTAGTATTAAGAGAATGTTAAAATATTTATTGGTTAAAATTTGGAAATAATGACTGTGCAGTATTTAAAATATTTTTATATCGTATATTAACGTTCCTCAGTTTATGTGGATTTACTATGCATCATTACTAGGTATGTAATTAGTACAGGTTTAAATACAGTAGTACTCTCATACTCTTATCCAGCTTCACTTTTCTTCCTTCTTCGAGTTGGGAGAGAGAACTAAGTGTTAAAATACTCCGTTAAATTCTCATTATTTTCTCACAACTTTCGAGATAGTGTGTTTAAGCCAAATCAAACGCCGCATACCAGAGCGAGGCAATAGAAATAATTAATTAATATAATCAGTCCCTCCACTGGGTATCGAAGTAATAACCAATCAAATATTGAAAATATTTCTTTTTAATACATCTGTAACGTAATGTTTTAATTTTTATATATTTTTAAACATAGTTTTTTTTTATTTCACACTTTATTCTTTACACTGCACCCTGCAGTGTAAAGAATAACGGACGGACGGAAAGGCAGACGAACTATTGTGTTAAGACACTCCGTTCCCCATTTCCCGCCTAATTCTGAAGGCTTTTCATCGACGCCAGAGCGAAGAAATGCAAATATTAAATATTTTATTTCCTCGAATGGTAACCCACAACTTGTTGCGTTTACATTCACACGCTAGTGCTCCTGCACTACGATTGACTTAATCATAGTTAAGTTAACATAAATATATTTCGTTCAAATCCTCTAAAATTAAAGGTAATCATTAAAAGGCGTTAAGTTTGTGTAGGTTAAAGTAAAATACTTGAATAATTTAAATTCTTATATTCATTTTTAAGTTGTCGCAAATGTGACAAAATAAAAGCTATCGGCATATTGCAAAGCGCTCTAAGGAATAAAATATTTATGTATAATATAAAAAAAATCTGGACAAGCGCGAGTCAGGCTAGTCTGCCGAGGGTTCTGTTAGAGGAAAGAAAAGTTAGAGGTTTCAAGCTTTTGTAAAATACAAGCTCAGCTTAGTCCTTTCATCTGATACCTCATTTGAGCTAGCGACTTTAATACTGAATTTTGCCCCCTTTTAGTTTTACCACAAATGTATAGTTTTCAGATTTTTTTTTAGATAATTCTAGGTCAACCGAAAGTACCCTATAATTAATTTATACGGCCATATCTTTTTCTTAAGTAAGTGTAGAAATACGATTATTTCAGGAAATCATGAGATCTTAGATCCGAGTATATGATTTCAACTCGATATCTCCAAACGTTCTTGAGATAAAGATCGTATAAGAGTTCCTTTTTTCCTTAAAAGGTATGGAACCTTAAAAACGGGATAGGATAGGTAAAAAGGAACTAATGTTATTAACTATAGTATTTAAAAATAATTGTATATATATTATTTAATATTATAATAATTGTAAAATATATATTACTAATTAAAAAAATAGTTATTAATAAATAAAGTTTTAATACTAATAATTCATACTTTTGTTTTTCTTTTCCTGAAAATTTATTAATGGGAAACACACTTTGCGAAAATATATTTATAAATGCAATTTTGACGAAATGATATATAAAAACTATTATAGAACAAGATCTTTCTACTTAAATTTAACCTACAAGGCAATCTCGACATGTTTTATAGGATACTTTTTTTTTACACCTAAAAATATTACTATTATTCTTCCATAAACATAAAAACTCATAACATAATCAGATCCACATGTATAATCACACTAAATAACCCACAACTATCCGTTAAATGGACTAAAAAGTTAACTCTATTTACATGAAACGATCTCAAATGAAAAAAATAACGTCTTAATTATGACGGGATGCTGTACATTCACTGAGAGCTGAGTACTGGATACTTACTTATAGCATAACATCGTGGTATTCTTGATATCTCGTGAACTAAATGCTGGTTACTCGTTCCTCCCACTGCGGGCCTGGCTACTATTGGCTATCGAAATATGACGCCGCCTCCACTCCTGCACACGTTTTATTACAACTCCATCGATTCAATAAACAAGTCTTGAAGTCCATTGTTCACCATTACGTCCGCCGTAGATTAGAAAAATCATCCCATTAAAAATGGCTCCCTGTATTTAATTAGGTATTTGATATTTCTAAACTGCGGAGGACGACTGGATGACTACAGGAGGACGGGGGACGGCTGGGTAGAGTTTTAAAGTCGGATTAGTTGTTAGGTGTGAAGGAGGAATGCAAGCGTGGCCTAACGCCCGCGTTCAGCAAAAAGTCGCAGTCAAACCGACGACGTAGAGTTAAAGGGAATAACAAAAATCACTCATTGTTCTCATAAAATAAATGTGCCTGGACTTGAATGTATGGCTTTTTGTGGAAATATTCTCATACTCTTAATGGTCTGGTGTGGCGCCTTCTAATGTACTTCTTTTTGCGTCGTCGGTAAAAGATACTAGTCTTTTTATTTTGTTTTGGATGTAAATTAAACAGTTTAGTCGGCATTGTTTTCAAAGACGGAAAGGACTATTGGATTCTTTAGTTTACCCTCGGTATTTATTTGATTTTAGTATCAATTCGTGGTCTCGGTCAGTGGCGGTTGAGTTTTAATTGGTAAGGTGGACAATAATTTGGCATTCTTTGTTTGTGTGTGCGTCTCTTAGGATGTTATGTTAAACAAAAAAGTAATTAGAACTGAACTAAACTGATGTTTACTTTTTAAAAACTTTAGCTGATATATGTAGGTATTAAGTATATGAGATTTTTATTCATTACGAGATTTTTTATTTCATTATTTTTTTGTATTTATCAGGGTTCCGCACCGTTCTGAGCTAAGATCATTTGTCTAAAGATCGCGATGAGGTGTCAATTTGAAATTAATATTAAATATGAACTACAGCTATGAAATTTGGCACGAAGTGAGATCTTACAATTAATATATAGAAAAATTCAGAAAAGTGAAGTTTATAAGTATTTCTTAACTTAGAAATTCATATTTCTAGTTTATTGCAAACAAAATGAGTCCATATGCCCGCAAATTTTGATATTTTTTAGTTTCATGGTGTAGTTGTCAGTAACCTGGGAACCTAGTGTTAAGTCACTTCGTTCCCATGAAGACACTTTCGTTTCCCACTTCCCACTAAATTCTAGAGACATTGCGTGTTGAGAGGCTGAACTCAACGCCGTGGTTTACCTCGTTACCAGACCGAGGAAATGAAAATATTTCATTCTTCAATTCCCTTTCCTTTCCTTCCTTCATTCAAGTGAGAATCGAACCCACAACCGTCGTGTTTAAAGTTGCACGCTAATGTCCCTGCGCCATGATGGCCTCCGGATTTAATTTTATTAATGAAATCTATAATGAAAAATAATAATGATTTTTTTCCTCATTCTAAGTGGTTAAGATTTTGTTCTATAACAAGAGTGTCTTCTATTTGGCAATGGCGAGCAAGCCTTTTGTTAATTTATAAAAAAAACCGGTCAAGTGGGACTCGCCAACTGAGAGTTCCGTAATCATTTCAGGATTAATATTATAATTAAATATCGGTGAACGTTTATATATATATATATATATATATATAT
>DWAN01001044.1:0-19432 GCA_018230445.1 Heliconius hewitsoni
GTAGTGGGGGATCGAAGTGTCTTAATGGGAACGGAGTATCTCAACACTAGGTTCCCAGGTTTCATCTGCTCACTCTGCCATGTGCAGGATGTAAAGTGAACGAAGGAAACATTTTAAAAAACTTGCTTGACACATCTACGCGGTCTTGAGATAGGTGGTCTTGACAGTCTTACTGACTAACAACACAGTGATCGTATAAGGGCTCCATTTTTTCATTACGACACATATATGTATATAATATATATACTATGTGGCGCTTAATAACAATATTAATAACATTACTTTTTAATACTTTTTTGAAAACATATAAAAAAAATTAAATTAGCAGCGCTCTGACCAGCTAAGCCATACGTTCTCATTGGGCGACGTCGAAATTCTTATATGCATGTTACAACTTATTTTTGTTGTTAGCAACTCTGTAGATTTTTACAAATTTTCACTACCCAAAGATAATTAAGAAGCTCGAGAAAGCTATTTATTAAATATTTTTTAAAGTGTTATTCCACACTTGGAAAAAAAATAGTTTTTAGAAAATTTACTTTTTAATATTTATTATTCTTATCATAAACAATTGACAAACTAACTAACATCAATTTGTTTTAATGTATATTTTACCATATACGTTACGCTGTCGTCGGTGTCGTGACGGCCTTTCGTGTTATGGAAGTTTCGTTTGTTTTAAATATTCAGAAGATATGTTTGCTTAGTTTTTTGGTAAACACTTGATGACAAAAACCACAATGCATTAATCATTATGTAAACGCGTCGGGTTGTGGTTCGATTCCATTCGAAAATGATATATTTATAATTTTATTTTTTTCCCTAAGGTGAGCTGACCGTGAACTAATGACGCGCAGTACAGCGTTGAGTTTGGAAGTGTCATAATGGAAATGGAGTACCTTAACATTAGGTCCCAGTTCCAGGTTCCAGTTGCCTACACTACTATGTACAGGGGATACAGCGTTAAGCTATAAAAAAAAGAATTATCAAACTGTTTCAAAACATCCCTATCTGTCATTTATTGGTCAATTAAATATTTTGTACAGTTTAATAAAGAAACAACTCCGAAGCGTCTGGGTAACTGGCAGGTCCCTCGCTGGGCTCCGACCAGAGCTCGTCCTGTCGAAATGAGACCGAATCCGAAGCCCATATGCGATCTAAACGGTCGTTTCCTACCAGGCGCTCCACGAGGATCATCCAAATGCTTTGGACACTATACTGGAACTTGGGATTTGCCAAGAAAAATTACAAGGAAAGTTGGTAAGGATTTAGAACAGATATGGGTACTTAGGTATACAGTTTTTTTTTGGGTACTAAAGTATATTTGAGGTCAGTCGTGGCACAGGGGCGTAAAATATGACGTTCGACGGGAAAATATCGCGTTTATAACGCTAAGCCAGGTATTGTGTTGAGCAACCACCACTCAACAAGCAACGCCTCCAGAATTCGGCGGTAACGGAGTGTCTTAACACTATGTTGCCTATCTTGTTGTGTGTATTATTAGTTTAAGTATATTATTGTATAAATAACAACCACTGTAAACCAACTACACAAAATGGATGACATCAAAAACAGTAAACATCCATCCGTCTACGTTTCATGGTGTATTCGGGACATAGTAATGTTACTTTAGGTATCTATATAAGTAAGATCGTAAAATTTCGTTGTTTTATTTGTTAACACGAGCAGGGCCGCTTCTTTCTTCGACATTTTACGTGTTACGAAGTAGTTTACTTTTGCAGCTATGTTTTGTCAAACAGAACATACCATTCCTAGTAATATTTAATTTGCACGCGATACAAAAGAATTTGATCACTAAGTGCTATTTTGGTTCCAGCTGAAGAGTTGGCGAAGGAGCCGCCGGATGGAAGGTTCCCCGATTGGGTGAACATGCGTGTGCAAAGACCAGCGGCGGCACGCATGCGCGCCGGTAATCGCGGTAAAGCAACAGAGGACAAACAGCCCGAAGAGGAACAGACATTTGCTGTAAGTGGATGAGATTGCACGTGATATTTTAGTTTGCGAATTTTAACTGTCGTTTGATAATCTATAGTAAATCGACATTTTATAGTATCACGTGAGTGCCAATAATAAATATGTATTTTTCGAAGGTTTCTCGTGCTCCTTTTTTTGTTTTTATTTTCTAAATGGAATCGTTAGTGGAATTGTAGTGGAAGTAAATATTTTTAATATACAACTTATATTTTCATGTTAGATATTGTGTTCCCAAATATTGTCTGATTTTTAATCAACCTCTGAATTTTCGACTGGATGGACCGATTTTCATGATTATTTTATTTGAAAGCTGATGTACGAAAGCTGAAACTTGGTGTACGTGTAGGTATATAAAAAAAATATAAATATAATTAGGTACTGTAGAATTTCCATTTCCAGTTGGTCTTACTTACATAGGCCGATTATCAAAAGGTCCAACCAAGTTCACATTCTCCAATGTTCAAAATATGATATTCGAACTGACAATGTATTTATAATCCCACTTAAACTTTAAACTTCATAAAACAAATGCATTATCAAATTGTTATCAATGAGGTTTGTTAACGTACACCTGCGGATTCTTCTAGATAAGATTGTCATTAATCGTGCCCGATAAAGTAAATTAGATACTTTGTTGCGCAAGGAGTATGATTACATATTAATAATACGGTTATGGAAAGATAAGGTTAAAGAAATTTAAATACATACTCATGCTTTTCCTTTAATTTTTCACTCTGTAAGAATATTAAATTAAATCAGTTTAAAAATTGTACGTAACACGATTAAAATATGCGCATCTTGAGTGTTTTTAAGACTTAATACTATGTTTAAAAAAACATGCTATTTTCATATATTTTACATTGAATTAATATTTTGGTAACCTATTTTAAATATTAGTATCCATTTTGAAATTGTATTGAATAGTTTATTTAGAGAGAGTCTTTTGTGCTTCTATTGTTACTCAGATGCATTTTTCAAAGTATCCAAAGTGTTTTGTTTCATTGGTATAGATACCTATGTAGATGCTTGCCTAATTAAATCTCTCATTAAACCTCATCAAATTCGAGGTTCGTAGTTCCTTAAGTTCGTAGTTCTTTTAGTAGTGTAGTAATTATTCCACATTTCATTACAATATTTTAATTTCTATTATATTTAACACATATGTACCGTAGGTATGAAAGGAGGCAGTGAAATGGATCATTTTCAGTTTTCCAGTTTTTTATTCTTTCATTCTTTTTAGGGGTTGAAGACGTTGCATGGCGGATGGGCTATTGTGTATTATTTAGTATGTCAATGGGAGAATCAGAACCATAACCATTGTGTTTAACATAAGCTCTTCAACTGAGCTACAACCAACTTTTTAAAATTAACAATCATATATCTATGACAACGCATAAGTATTTCTTCAATTCAGATCTTCCATCCTTCAGTTAAATATTGGCTATACTAATACTAATTAAAATTTCTCCTTTCAGACAAATCTGTGCCCATATCATAAGCGTACGAGTTAAAAGAAAAGCAGGAATTTAGGAGCATTTCTATCGTATAATTATTATTTTTTCGTTTTACTTAATATTTTTCTAAATTCTTGCATGTCTGAACGAAATTAGGAACAAGAAAAGGATCAAGGACATACTAAAGAAGCATTAACTACATTAGAAAAATACCAAAATAATGATACTAGAGAAAGTGATAGCGGTAAGGACGATGTAGATTTGGATATAAATAAAAATAAAAAAGAACCAACAGATGATGAAGGCCACGGGCCTTACATACCAGGATCGAAAACAGACCCTGATAAGAGACATGAAACCTACGACCTTTTGGTAAAAGGTGCCGTGGAACACATTCATGGTCCACAAGAGGATCCAACAGACAAATTTTGGCGCAAAGTAGCTGAAAAAGCAAGAAACCATGATAATTTCCAAGATAACATGAAATATAATAAAAAAAGCGATACGCCTAAACTTCCTTATGTAAATGTTTCCCAAAATTTCAATTTCGCAAAAAAAATGCATACGGGAAATCTAGAGCACGAACCATTACCTGATACGTTAGGATATCGTAATCTAACAAAAGTTGGTGAACACCGAGATTCAGATGTCGTAGTGAAGCCTTACGCTATTGGCTGGAAAGGCTATGGTGCATCAGGACCTACCTGTTGTACTAAAATGCGGGTGCATAGACCTAAAACTTGTGACCCTAAAAAAAGTGAAAGTGAAGGAAATGATCAAAAACAGCGTCCTGCAACGTCAGGTTTAGACTTAGGAGGTCAATATAAAAAACCTATGTCCTTGATGGATTTAGCAATTTGTTGGGATTTCCAGACCGACGATCCGAAAAGAGAGCCAAGGCCGCCAAAACATATCGACGGTTCAAATGGATCGCTAGCGCCAGCTGTTTTCACAATGGTCCATACGCCTAAGGAAGAAGTACACGAGACGGTTTTAGGACACGCTTACCCAATATTTAATCAAAATAAAAATTTAGATGATATTGGACGACATAGCGTACCTCATTTTGAAAAGGACATGACTAAGGAGAAAAGAAAAGATTCTTGTGACGTGCAATATTGTCAACAGCACAATGAAGCAGAAAAAAATATTAAATCTCGATCATCGAGTAGGAAAAGTTCCGCGCAATCTGCAATCAAGAGCCCTTGTGATGGTATAAATGGTTGTGGTACACTTTCAGATGTAAGCCAAAACTCGATATATAAATCCAAGCACATAAAAGAAGCTTGGAATGTTGACAACAAAACTAAAAGTTTAAAATATGATATAAATCGAAATCGCCACAGTTTGGAATCTTATGAAAAAACACCTTTAGCGCAAGGCAAATTACATCAAAGCTCACCCAACGAATCTCAAATATTAAAACATTGTTCCAAGGAGTCATCGAAAACAAGCGAAACATCTAACAATAGACACAAGAACTGTAGTTCTTGTAATGGGGCGAAAGTACCCACGGAGAGGAAACCAAAAGACGATTATAAATTCGCCTTCAAAGCTGGAAATCCTAATTCAGTGCAAAGTACAGGCTCAAACGATTCAAAAGAGCTTAAAATACCGAAAATGCGTCATCCCTATACTAAAAAGTCTTATACGATTCCAACTCTAGCACCTCCATTCAGTATATGGCGCGATGCAAACGCTACGGGTTATCCAGAGCACTGGAGACTGGCAAGCGTCTATCAACATGCCTATAAGCCGCCCGAACAACGACGTAAACCCCTTATTGAAAGTGTATATCAATAAACCATTTTTTTTACATCATCAATAATGAAGCTTAAACAAGAGGTATACAAGAGCAAGATTGAACGACACGTTTTAAATTATTATTTATTAAAAATTTTAGTGACAAATGGTTTTATCATTTACACCTGCGTTGTTATCTTAATTTTATCAGGCTTAGGCTTCTTTGAAATGGAAAGAAATTATTTAAAAAGGTTAGGAATAGGCAAATTTAAGTATTTTGAGTTGATTCTACCTACTTTGCTTTGAAGCAAAAAGGTGCCACGGCTTTTTAACGTATATTAAATGAAAATTGAAATATTTAGTAACATAGGCATAAATTTATTAAATAACTATGGTAAAAATCGTTCATATTCCATAAAAAATGTGCACTTTCTTATTGTTTCCCATGCTTTGATGCAATACTGGAACCATCCTTTCTCAGACAAATTCGGTACATTTGTTATTTGATGTCTATTTACACCTAGGAGCAGCCATCGCAGGCGTTTCGCTAATTGCTCAAAGTCAAGGTGACCTCGATAAATGTCACGGTTATCTAAAAACAAAAGAAAATTATTAACTTCACACCACGCTTTGTCGCATATAGCATGATCCCACGCAGCGTCTATTGCGACATATTTTTGCGACATTGCGTGCCCAGTAGTGGAATTTAACGCAGCCCTTTTTCTTATTACCAGAAAGTGGTGGATGATAGTAATACATTCCACTGAGTAGAAATCTAACCCACAGCCCTCATGCTTCTAGTATTTTTTAAGGTTAGGCCGTCGTATAAATAATATAGGCACTAGTGCATTTCTTACATTATATATTAGTTTTTCTAGATTATTTCTTATATAGTTTAAAAACCATATTGTTTGTTTTGCGCCTTTTTGGCGCAGGGGCACAAGCGTGCGAGTGTAAGCGCGACAGTTTTGTGGATTCGATCGTCATTCAAACTCGGAGGAATAAACAACGGGGGATAACGATGCAAAGTGCAGCGTTGAGTTCCGCAAATCAACACGCACTCCTTGAAAATTCGGCGGAAAGGAAGAGAATAAGGAAGGAAAGGAAAGGAAAGTAGAGAACGGAATTATCTTAATGGACTCGGAGCGTTCTAAAGCTAGGTTCCCTCTGGCTATCCTGTTATGAGGGATATAGCGTGAAATTAAAATTATACTAAGTAAGGCGTATATTCTGGTACAAGAACACCTTTTTAAACAAAAGTCAAAAAGTGAAAAGCCTATTATTTGATTCTCTTCCATTAGTTTGCATCATGTGGAGGTTTCGTGAAGATAAACAAACACCAGCTGTTATTTAATATTATAATTTTATTTATATCTGTTATTTCTTTTCCTTTCTTATCTCTAAAACGTATTTAGTATTGCTTTAACATTGACGTCAAATTTTATACTTTATTTCCATTGAAAGTCCTTTAGGATCATTAAGGTCCGTACCTCTTTAAGGAAAAAAAAGAATCCTTAAAAGATCCCTTAGTTGCACGTCCGTCCGTCTGTCTGTCTGTCTGTCAGGAGCTTTTATCTCAGGAACTCTTGAAGATATCGAGTTGAAATTTAAACCATATACTCAGATCTACGGCACCATTATTTTCTCAAAAAATAGTATTTCTACATTTACTTAAAAAAAGATATGGCCGTTTACATCGCAAATAATACGTATTATGACAATATAAAGGGAATCAAATTTAATAGGGCACTTAGAATTATAAAATTTGGCAGCTAGCATCTACAGTAGTAGTACTAGATCAGGGAAAAGTCTGAAAACATTTATAGTTAAATTTAAAAAAATAATAGTTTTATAATTATATTACTTTGTTTCATACTTTATTTGACAAATAAGTATTTATAAATTCTATCTAGATAATTATGTCGTATTTTTCTAAGTTGATTTGGCTAGAATTATTTATAAAATATAAGCACTCTCTCATTTGAATAGCCAATCACCAAGTTAGATATGCGACATCTTCGCCACATTTAAAAAATATGTTATACAACGTGCCTTTATTGAAATGAGACATTTTTAAATATAATTTTCGCTACTCTTTACTAGTTTACTATATACTGCTCATATAAAAAGATTGTTATAGGTAGAGTGGAGTGGCGGAACTCTACACCGCTTGTGTGTGTTGTCTTGTTAAAAGAGCGAGAAAATGATAAGAATTCATTCTCCCTTTGTCGAGTCGGAATCAAATACCACAATCGTCGCGTTTAAAGTCAAGACGCTGTGCCACTGTGTACTCCAAAACATGTATATATCATAATTATATTTATAGGTCCGGATTCACACTATAGTGCCGATCTCAGTCATGTTAAAATATATTTATATGAAAAACCAATAAAAGCATTCATACGGTAGTTTCGCTCCGATAAAGCTTATAAGAATATTTTTCATATAACGACCTGTGACTATAGTGTGGATCTGCCCTAAACAATAATAAACTCTTACCAAAATCGCTGTATATTTCAGGCAATAAAAACAAGTTGATTGGTGACCCGCATGTCTCTACAGTGTACGACTTAGAAACATTGTTGATATTTATGCCATTTTCGTTTGTGTCGCTATACAAATACATGCCAGATTGAAATTGAAGATTCGACCTTTGAAAAATTTTTCTGTGAAACAAAATATTTAAATTGAAATATGTGTTACAAGGTACCACCAAAAACTAAATTATACTTTTTTTTTAGAAAATCGTATAACAGAACGTAGCGTAGACCGTGGAAGAAATGAAACCAGTGGTCGCAGCTCTTTGACCGTTTCCAAGAGACGGAGAATTTGATTATTTTATGTTAAAATTTTTATTACTTAAAAATATCTATCAAATCTACAGAAACACTTTAAAAATATTTAAAATTATTTTAAAGTTCTAAATGCAAAACTATCTTTTTTATAATAGACAGTAAAAATGCATTAAAAACGAACCAATCGTGGGAGCAAATTATTCTCATATTTCACGCTCTAAGAAGACAAAGCGTAGTGTTGAGAAACGCAATGTCTTGATAATTGAGTATTGCGTCTAGAAGAGAATGTCTTGACACTAGGTTCCCTATTCCTACCCTGCTATATGCGCAATACGGCGTTAACATAAAACAATAAATAAAAAATAAACATCATATTATGAGTATACTTTGAAATTTATATTACCTATACAAATCTTGCATAGTTCTAATGGCCTCCGGTGTAAAATCCTCCAATTGGCATCTATTGTGTAAGAGAAGTAAATGTGGATGATTTTCACCACTCGATGTGGATTCCGTATTTTCTTGGTTCGTATTGACAGTTGATGCAGAAAGTGACGGTTTTAACATTTCAGCTGTTTGGATGTAACTGGAAAAAAGAAGTAATAAAATAATAAATATATTTTTTTTTAAAAGTGTTATTTCACAATGGAAAAACAAATACTTATTTAGAAGTTGTATAAAATAAAAATAAAGGTATTTCAACCCTGCCTCTTGGGAACCATCAAACTTCGATGGCAAAAGTTATGTATTCGTTTGATATTCTATGTTTTTATCTTCACGCATTCTCCCAAGTCAGAAAACAGAAAGCCAAATGCTATATATTCCATATTTGAACTTTAAACCTAAACATGACATTAAATTAAGCATATTACAATAAGTGTTCTAATCTTCGAGATCAATTAAACCCTAAGTCCATCTCACTCACATCGTCGCTTAAAAAGGTTTATTAAAATAAGTTCAGTAGTTATAAAGATCTGTGTTTACAAACAGTAATTTTAAAAGTAAATTGTTATAACTTTTTTAATTACGAAAGAACCAACTGAACTAAAACAGAAACCTAAATGTTGTTGTTTTAAATAAAATAAATCACCTTCACGCTGTATTCCGCACAAAGCAGGGTTGACAGAGGGAACCGAGTGTTATGGCACTCCGTTCCCCACTTACTGCCGGATTCCGGAGGCATTGCTTGTTGAGTGGCAAAACGCCGCGCTTTGCCTCGACACCAGAGCGAAGAAATGGAAATAAAAATTTGACTAAATATTTCATCTCCTCGAGTGGGGATCGAACCCACAACCAGTCGGTTTTACACTCACACTTTGTGTCCCTGCGCCACGACTGGCCTCTAAGGTAAGCTTAGTAAAATACTATAGTAAAAATGCCTATAAAAAATTGCAACAAGTGCTTTCGGTTAACCCGTTTCTATGATAACCGTACACAAACGCGCAAACACATAAAAGATACAAAATCATTGTTTAAAGTTTTATTATATTTATTAGTACTACCAATAATAGCTTTTCTCGTCTCCATGTACAGACAGCAATTACACCGACTCGATAGGAAAGCCCTCTTAAACGTAATGGTACAAAAAATGTCTATTCTCTCTTATTCTCTCTTTTAAATTAAAAAAATCATCATCATAAAAACTTTACTGCACACTAAAATGATTTGAAAGAAAATGAGAAAATAATCATTGTAATAATGTTATTTTCTATACCTATATTGACCGAGAAAATTAATTAACTTTTCTACTTCATTGTAAATTATATCGTATTGTTATTTATTAAATTGTATTGTTTTACTACATTTTATTTTTAAATTTTAATTATCACACTAATATTGTAATTGTGAATGTATGTTTGTTAATTGTTACGCTTTCACGCCAAAACCACTCGATCAATTCTCATGAAACTTTGTACACATGTTCTTAGAGGTATTAGAGAGGATACAGAATACTTTTAATAACATAATATATTATCCTTTGGTTGTAATAAAAAAGTAAATTTCCACGAGCGAAGTCCCATTTGAGTCTCCAGTAATAGTTTAATCAACTTTACGTTGTACTCCGCACACAGCAGGATATGCCTACACTGTTGCAAACATAGTGTTAAGACACTCAATATTCGATGGAATTTGTTCCCCAAATTGCATCAAATTTTGGATATTCTTATATAAAAATACGAACGCCTTTATAATATCGCGGGCGATGCCGCGAGTGGAGCGCTAATATTACAAAAAATATAGTTTAATCAA
Source organism: Heliconius hewitsoni (assembly GCA_018230445.1). Classification (NCBI taxonomy): domain Eukaryota; kingdom Metazoa; phylum Arthropoda; class Insecta; order Lepidoptera; family Nymphalidae; genus Heliconius; species Heliconius hewitsoni. Next base: position 10,238 of record DWAN01001044.1, read on the forward strand.
CGTTTAAAATAGCTTTTTGATAAAATGATTAAAAAAAATCTAGAAATTAGCGAACACCTGTTAATTTATGACTAATTTCATTATCTATATTATACCATTATAAATATTAGAATTAGAGGTCGTCTTGGCGCAGTGATACTGTCTTACTGTAAACGCGACAGTTTTAGATTTAAATCTCATTTGGAAGAATGTATTAATTTAATTTACTAGCTTTTGTAAGATGACAAAATGCGGCACTTAAGTTCACATTCACATTCACCAAGCAAATTGGGCGGAAAAGAGTGAACAGAAGGTGCTAACACTAGGTTAGGCTCTGCCTAACCTTATCTTTATACCTTATCCTTATCTAACCTTATATTTATAAGAAACAGAGAAAAGCTTAAAAAAAATATCTAAGAATCAATCTTGAACTGCTATTAACGCATGATAAACGGCTTCTAGATATGATGCTTGTTTGGCGAAGATCTACTGTTACAATGTTGGAATTTCTTGCTGTAATGGAATTTGTTATTTCAGTCTATGATTAATTTCCTTTCTTATACCAATTAACGAAATAAAATATTAGTATCAGTATAGATAGGTCGTAAATGCCACGGTTGTGGGTTTGATTCCCACTGAGTAAATAAATATTTTAAGTTTAGAGATATACCTCTGTCAGCAGAGGAAGCCTAGAGGAAAGCTAAAAACAAATTACCGTAAAAAATTATAGTCCGCGAACCAATCTTGAACTGCTATTAGCACATGACAAACGGCCATTAGATATGAAGCTACTTGGAGACAATCCACTGTTATAATGTTGGCACTCCTTGCTGTTATGGGGTTCGTATTCGTTTCTTCTATCAACGATGGCGACCATAGCGGTTGACAGTCAAGAAGTATTACACGATCTGTTGTTATATACATGTCTATACCTAAAACAAATTTATTTTATTGTTTTTGTAGCTTCACGTCGTATCTCGTACGAAATTGGGTAGGACGATGGAACCTCGTCACCTAGTGTTAAGTCATTCCGTTCCCCACTTGTTGCCAATTTTTTAAGGCATTGTATTTCATGTGATAGAATTCAACGCCGCCGCCGGCTTTGTTTGCGCAAATTATTTATTTCCTCAAATGGAACTTGGAACTGAAAGTTAGTATTTCATTTTCCAGCTCTGGCGGGGAGCTCTGGAGTGCTGTTGAGCTCTTTTGGAACACAAGAATGTGACATGACGTTTTCCACTAATGTCAAGACGCTAGGTTCTCTTTTCCTAATGCAGGACAACATGAGAATTATGTTACTGTTACATAACTCAAACATCTGAATAAATTCGCAATACAGGTGAACATTTCCACTCTGTATATTATTATAATTTATTAAAGATAAAATATACAGTCGAAAATATGTAAAACAAATTGAAATATTTTAAACTATATGATGTATATAGTAAAAAATTATATCATACTTAAGAACCGGTCAACCGCGAGTCGGGCTCGCTCACCGAGAGTTCCATACAAAAATTGGAGGTCTCGAGCTTAGCTTAGTTAGAGCCATTTCATCTGATACCTCACTCGAACTAGCGGCTTTTAAGGTTATTGTTTTCTAGGATGTAACCACTAATGTGTAGTTTTCAGAACTAGTACTACGTGTATATGCTAGCTGCCAAATTTCATAATTCTAGGTCTACAGGAAGTCCTCCTTTTAATTTTGATTCCCTTTCTTTATTTACAGGGTCGATATACGCGTTATTTGCTATATAACCGGACATTTATTTATTATTATTATAAGACCTCACAAAGAGCCTCATTTAATTTTTAAGTCAGACATGGCACAGGGGCACAAAGTGTACCAGTCATGCGATTGGTAGTGGGTTCAATCTCCCTTTTATATAGAAATACTTATTTCAAAATATATTTTATTCCTTTGCTCTGGTATCAAGGCAAATCGCGCATTGAGTTCTGCCACTCAACACAGTATGCCTCTAGAATTGGGCGGCGAGATGGGAGTGTCTTAACACTAGGTTTACACTGCCTACACTCATATTACCTTTAGTACAATGCATCCCTCTCTCTATGTATTCCATATCTTGCATTTTAAACTTAAATATACTCTGTTGATCTTGAGTTTCGTGTGTTTCAGTTATATTTAAGCTATCTATTTGATTTTCTACTGATGTTATGTCATTAGAATCATTTGTGGAATCTGCAGGTACTTCATGTGAATTAAGTATTTGTTTACACAAATCATCAACGGGATTATTTTGAGCAATTAAATTTAAAATCATTGATTTTCCAACACCTTGCATACCTGGAAATTATTTTAATCATTAAAGCAGTGGATAGTGTTCACACACTATCTACGTGCTTATGGAGTACACTGAGTATAACAGTCCCTATGTGTAAACAGATATATCAAAATGTAAGGTTTATGGATAATAATTACTTATCTTTATAATTTTATTGAATTTTTTTAAGAGTATGACAAATTTTTATTCTTTTTTCCCGAAAACCTTCATTTTGAACACATCAGTTTATATATCAGGGACCAATCAATTTGTATATAGATTAAAAGACTACTCTGTTTAATTATTTCAATTAAAAATATAATTATGTATATAAAAATGGTTTAGTGCTTATAAATATATACATATTGTGGGTTGCTGAGTTAATATCTTTGTTTACTGTAAATTAATTGATATATAAATTAAATGCAATAATTTACATACCTATTACACCCACAACCAGATAGTTACTATTAGTGTCATTTAGAAATTCTAATGCTGATGTATTGAAATCTAAATTTTCATCCAGCAATTTTACCGGTCCAGTCATTAACTTAGCTGGCTGGCTTAACCTTGCTTCTAAAAATAATATTAAATATAGAAATTAAAAAAATAACTTTTATTATACTATATGGCTTGTATTGTGCTGCCTAAGTACAACATCTGACTTCATCTTTGACTCTTGTGTTTGATTCCCACTTGAGGGAATAAATTGAATTCATATTCTCATTCTGGTAAGAAGACAAAAGGTGATATTGCATTCCACCATTCAATTCATCACAAAGTCAAAGTCTCAAATATCCTTTTGCTACTAAAAATTTATTTTAAAGATAATTTATTTTTATTTAATTTATAACAACAAAACTGCAAGTAAGTAGTATACCTAAATATTTGTTATTCTGAATAATATCTTTCTTATTAAATATTTAATTATTATCCTGAATTACCTTTCTTTTCTTTATTCTCATTGTGAGCAATTTTTGATGGCTGTATCGATTCACCTTCTGTTCCCATAGATTTAGGGCTAGTTGGCCTTTCATCTTTCGGCGTACTCTGCTCACGTGTTTTTAATATAATGGTAGGCTGTTTTTCTTTTTCATCTTTAACTTTTATCGAATCCTTTGTAGAAGTTTCTCGGTCTGATTTTAAAATAACTGGACGCCTTGGCGTACTCAAGGTTTCCTGTAATGATATTATTTTAAATAAGTACATTACATACTTTGAAATTCAATAGATTTTATAGAAACCTACTTTTATAAATATTTTTTTCTTTTTGTCTGCCATCTTCTACTTTTATTAGACGTACAATTACAAATTAAATATAATTGTCTACTGACAATTTTTCAAAAAGTACATAAAAATGTATTTTTAGATTTTTGCTATATTTAAGTAATCCAAACAATATACAATTTTGACAAGTGACAATTACAACACAATTGGCAATTAGTGATACCCGATGACCATCGATTTTCGAAGAACATCGATGTTAGCAGTTAAGATATAGATGTTTTAACATCTATTTTGCATAAAATAGAACATCGAAATATCGATGTTAGCAGGGTCACATAATCTTTATTTAATCGCGTACACCTCTTTTCAGAATTATTAGTTTTACAGTCGATTGACAGAAAGTATTGGGTCGTATAATATGTTTTTTTAAGCCCTTATGTTTTAAAATTTCAATAACTTTTTTATTTTTAATTTTAATTAAAATGTCATGTAATATACTACTATATTACTGTTAGGGTTCCGTATTTTTTAAGGAAAAAGGAACCCTTATAAGATCACTGTTGTTCGTTCATCTGCCTGTATGTCAATACCTTTTATCTCAAGTACGTTCGGAGATATCGAGTTGAAATTCAAACCATATACTTAGATTTACGGCTCAGAAAAAACGTGCTTCTAAATTTACTTAAAAAGAGATATGCATCGCAAAAATGCATGAAAAGAATCAAAATTAATAAGATACTTTTGAGCTCACCAACAATTTTGAAATTTGGCAGCTTCAAAAAAATATGAAAACTGTACATTTGTAGTTAAAACCTAAAAAATACCGAAACAATTTGAAGTAAGCTCAAGTGAGGTATCAGATGAAAGTCTCGGGCTAAGCTAGGCTAGCCCGGCTCACGCTTGTCCGTTTTTTTATTTATAGTCTATACAGGTGACACTTGCATAAATATACTAATGAGTAAATGTCTACAGGCTGAGTCAGATTCAATTCGCTATTCATATCGCTGGCGTTTATTTTGATTCACACACCAAAACAAACGCTAGCGTTTTTATGTACTTTATTCGCGAAGGCATGAGATAAAAGATAAACACGCCAAAAGAAGATTATTTTAAATGTCACGGTTGATGTTGATCGAGTTCCTAAATTAATTAAAAAAGTTTGAGAAACAGAATTTTTAGTCTACATTATGTTTCATGACAATGAATAGGATATAGATATTTTGTGTAAGATTTTTTACTGCATCAGATAAAAGATTAACACGTCAAAAAAAGATTATTTTAAATGTCACGGTTGATGGAGTTCCTAAATTAATTAAAAAAAGTTTGAGACACAGAATTTTTAGTCTACATTATATTTCATGACAATGAATAGGATATAGATATTTTGTGTAAGATTTTTTACTGTTAGCAACATAGATTTGACGTTGACAAACACAAAATCATTTTCTTTTTGACTTTTGTAGTTACGTTGACATTCATGATTTGTTAGAAAAATATAGCTATAGTTGGGACGAAAATGGACAAAATTATAAATTTTATTTGGTGTTGCGTAGTATACATATTGGTATTATTATCATTAACTTGTACAGCAGAAGAATGTGTACCAAAAGGACCTTGCTCTTGTGAATTTTTAAATGGCACCGGTATTGACTTAGCGCCTGCCGTAAAAGCATTATTTTATAGCACACAGACATATCAATTAAAGAACAATGGAACGCAATATGAGTTGAATACATATTACTACCATCCTTGCTTCGACGTGTTACTTAAAGAAAATTCAACAGCTGCAGTTAACACGTGCGTAAAGCCACTATCGGTAAGAATATAAAATTTGTTTAATAGATTTTCCTTGTTTGTACAGTCTTTATGACTGTATACTACCTACCTATATATAAAAAAAATTATATCTTAAGAAATTCTTGTTTAAATAATATATTATTAGATTAAGCCAAACCAGTTTAGAAACGAATTTTAGCTTTTTTTATTTTTACATAAATAAATAATTAATTTCAGATATGTCGACATAAAAATATCATGAGCTTGAATTCAACAGACACATTCAAAATAGATGGTGGTAATAATGAATTTTTGGGGCAAACAAATGTATCTAAGTTTAGTGCTGATGGATTATCAATTGTATACTTCAATCCTCCATCGTAAGTATATACTTTATTTTATATTTAATCAATAATGTAGACTTTTTATGCTGTACTTTATGGCAGGATAGGTAGAGGAACTCTAGTGTTAAGAACTCTATTTTCATTTTCATTTCTTTATTTTATTTATTTCTATGAAATTTCTGAAATCTTCAGGACAACAGGAGTAGTGAAACTCCATGATGTGCTTTGTCTTGTGACCAGAGACAAGAAACAAACATCAGTTTCCTGAGTGAGAATCAAATTTTAAGACTTTTTCTTATGTACTGTGTCTTAGAGTCAGTTGCTGTGCTGCCACATCACAATGGTGTCAGCACAAAGATAATTTGTAATTTACAAATTACATATAGAAATTAAACAATTAATTATTGAGGTAATTAGAGAGTTAAATAATCTGACACTAAATATTAAGGTGGTTGGTTCACTTGTAGAGATTGAAATCTCGGAAATAAAGTATTATTTAATGATATTCAAAATGTTATATTTACATGTACAACCAAAACGAAATTCACATCATAATTTTAGCATATAAATTGACATATAGTTAAGACAAATTACATTTTTTAATGATAGCTATTTTATTTATGTAGAAGTATATATCACAGTACAATCAGCTTATTTAATAATGGTTTTAATTACAATACAAATAAATTAATGACAGTAGGAAAAAAATAAACAATATATTTAGTAATCAAGATCTATAATCATATATTAATATGCATAGTTTAGAGCATCAACAATTTTTGTACTCTTCAAGGAAAACTGGTTTTGTAAATTAATGCTGTCCAAAATATTCAAAGTTTCAAATAGTATTAGAACCAGTTCGAGGTCAAGTTTATACTGTGGTGCCCATAACCTGTTTAAAAAGTAGGGCCTATTTATATTAATGTCGATAATGTTGTTGCATACTGTTATAGTTTGTAATTTCATTATGAGGATATCTTGGTGCAGGATCAAAGCACCTGTTTTATTTTAGATTCAGACTCAGTAAATTATATTTCTTTTCTTGCTCTGGTAACACTACAAAGGCTGGGTTTGTTCCTTTACTCAATATACATTGTTTCAAGAATTGGGTGGAATGTAGAGAATAGAGTGTCTTAACACTATGTTCTCTTTGCTTGACTTGCTATATATGGGATACAGCTAGCTAATGATATGATATTATTCACATTCAAAATTTGATGGTAATTTAAAATTTAAAATAAAAATCTTTTTTTCATATTTATTTTATTTATCAAAAAAAAGGAAACTAGAAAAAGCTATTAAAATCATTCATGGAATGATGGAAATGACTTGTATTGAGTCGAATCACACAACCTTTGCAATAGAAAACCTAAAACAAAAAAACTGTGCACCACACATTCAAATTATTATGATTTTTCTTTACAGAGAAACAGTGGTAAAGCTAGTATGTGCTGAAGTTGAGGGTAACCTACAGGTGATTTCAGAGGAAGAGCCAAATGATTTGGTAATTATTTTTTATTTTAAGGAACAACCTTATTTTGAGGTCGCCTTGGCGCAACAACACATTTTGACTGTAAATGCAACAGATGTGAGTTCCTCTCTTACTGTGAGGAATGTTTTTTTTATTTCTTTGCCTTATTATAAAAATAACGATAGACGCGGCGTTGAGTTCCGCCATTCAGCACGTAATGTTTCGAAACTTGAGCAGTGCGTGATAAACGGAGTACTTTACACTTGGTTCCCTCTGTGGTGCTAATGCGAGATACAACGCAAAGCTATAAGAATATTTAAAGGTATTATTAAGTTGTAATACAAATTTTTGTGCCATCTCCAGTCAATACAACGATATGATTAAAAAAAGAGGAAAAAATCATAAAAGTAAAAATCAAAAATCAGCTTCACACTGTATCATACAGCAGGGTTGGCAGAGGGAACCTAGTGTTAAGACACTCCGTTCCCCACTTTCCGCCAAATTCTGGAGGCATTGAGTGTTGAGTGGCGGAATTCAACGCCGCGCTTTGCCTCGTCACCAGAGTGAAGAAATAAAAATAAAAATGTAAATAAATATTTCAACTGGGTGGGGATCGAACCCACGACCTCAAAGATTTACCAGTCACACTTTGTGTCCCTGCGCCACGACCGGCCTCGGCCGGATCATAAAAGTAAATATTATAATATAGATAATACAAGTTGTAGTAGTCATATTATTGTGTATTGAGATTTAATATGTAGTGTCACCATAAAAGTTATCAGTTTCTAAGGATTGTTCATATCAATTACCGTCACATCGTTATTTTGCGGTTTCAATAAACTTCTTGAAATTCAATATTTAACATATTATTATTATAGAAAATAGTTGAGTACGTACATATTTAATCTACTTCCAGACAAATAGTCGACTATACTATAAAACTATAAGATTAAAAAAAAATCAGAAGCGTTTATATTATAGTTACTAGGTTTTACAGCTATATAGTCAAGATTTTTCGTTATATACAGTAAAGATTCTTTTTTTTTTTAAATGAGAATATATTTTTGAGAATTTGACGGCAAATATGGAACGGAGTGTCCTAACACTAGGACCTGCCTATCCTGCTGTGTGTGGGATACGGGAACGTGATGCAAAATAATACTGGGCCCGTTTTGTACATATTATATGCAAACAAATTTAACAGTTGAATTTAGTAATACTTATAAAATATCGCGTGACCCTATTTTATAATTTCATGCAATCATCACGATGGCGACACGGTAGGCTGCATACATACATACATTTAACACGCGAAGTATTCAATAAGAATGTAATTATGTTGTTTATTAATAATGTTAGAAGTAAAAAGTTATATTTAGAGTAATAAAAATGTGTTAGATTATATTAACATTTATGTTTAAAAGTGGAAATAGATCGATCGTAACTGAAATTTAATCGACTGTTTGATAGATATTTAACTACTTTAATATAAATTAAAATTTAGATCAGCTTCACGCTGTATCCCGCACACAGCAGGGCAGGCAGAGGGAACCTAGTGTTAAGACACTCCGTTCCCCACGTTTTTTTATTTTTTTATTTAGATATAATTTAAAATCAACTTATAGATATCCCCGACAAAAAGCTCAAAAAACTAAACAAACAACTAGAAAATAACTAACAGGAAAACGACGGCAAAATATTTTCTTGAATAACACTTAAGAACTCGTCGCCTTTCAAACAAGAGGAACTAAATGAAAATCGGTCCATCCGCTTGAAACCTAGCAGGTCAAACTTCAAAGTTAACACCCCTCTGTCTTCGTAGGGGGATAAAAAAGAATATCATTTATTATTTACTTAGGCCAGTCGTGGCGCAGCGGCAAAGGCTCTGGTAACGTGGCAACACAATGCCTCCAGAATTCGGTAGTGGGTAAGTTTCTAAATGGGAACGGTGTGTCTTAACATTACGTTCCCTCTGCTTACCCTGTTACTTGCGGGAAATAGCGTGAAGCTATTTCTAGAATATTTATCATATATATTTTCGCAACTTTTTGGTATAATGTATAAGTAATATATATATATATATATATATATATATATATATATATATATATATATA
>DWAN01001045.1:0-19429 GCA_018230445.1 Heliconius hewitsoni
GTAACAAACATCCATACATACTCACAAACTTTCGCATTTATAATATTAGTAGGATGTTAATTTATTATTACCAAATGTAATACTTACCGAATAACTCTTACTATTCGACGCCATCAACCTTCCCATTAAATCAGCAATTATGAAACTCAAACTGTCCACATTCTCCAAAATTTCCCCACATTTTAATTGTTCTGGCAAATCGTTATAGAAATATATATCTCTTACTATCTCTAGAGATAGTGAATTAGTATCGAAATTGAATATTTTACTCTGTTCTTTAGCTATATGAGCCATTATTGATATCGGTGTCGATTTGCGTGGTGGATATATTTTTGGAACAATTCTGAAATGCAAGAATTTTTTTTTTTAATTCACACTGAATCATGATTCACGCCGAAATGATCGAATTTCATATCACGCAACGTACGCAGAGAGAATCTAGTGTTAAGCCACTTTTCGTCCAATTTTTAGAGAATTGCGTGTTTAGCGGTGAAACTCAACGTCACGCTTTGCCAGCAAAATATAAAAAAAACAGCTTAGCCTAAAAGATATTAGTGAGATACGCTAACTCAAATCGAAATTTATATTGATAGAAGAAAAAACAGAAAGACAAATTCAATTAAATTTGTATTGTATTTTATCATTTTGACGAAAGTAAATGTGTAAAAATATAGAAAAATAAATTTCTATTTTACCTTGCAATAGCTTGTGCAGCCGCAGTCCTAACTTTGTGATCTTGATCCGATAACAAATGCAATAACGCATCCATTACCAATTTACTTCTTGAATAATATTCAGAGTGTAGCGTGAATATTCTAGAAAACATTAATACAATACAGTATGGTGGATGAGTCGAAACCGCCCTTAAGTTAGCTGTAGATGGCTGTATAGATGTCTTCTCGATTATACAATGCACAACAGTTCAGAAAACCTAACTTCAAGATGGCTACGATATATCAATACACGAGACCAGTCGTGGCGCAGAGGCACAAGTGTGTGACTGTAAACGTGACTGAATTCTAGAGGCATTGCGTGTAGAGCGGCGGAACACAACGCCGCGCTTTGCCTCGTAGAGCGAGGAAGCGAAAACTATAGCTGCAGAGCTTTAACTATAGTATATGACTTGAAAGATACAAGTTAGATTATTAAATTGTAATCGAAATTTCCAAAGAGAAATCAAAACTTACCTTTCATAAGGCAATGTTTCATACAATTTAGCTAGATTCACTCTGCACAACCAATATCCATTGTACTGGACACTAATTAATGAATTCAATATGTTAGTGACCAGATTGTAGTGGACACTAGCGCTCAGTGCCTCCGAGACACTACTTAGTGAGGATAGCGTGTGGTTCACTGTCGAGTGTATATCATCTGATAGACCCTTAGGAGCAAAGTAAATATAAATATTATTACAATAAATAAATGATAATAGTTAAAGTAAATTTATAATAATTGTTATGGTAAATTAATAATAAAAACTAAGAAAATAGCAAAAAAGACACGACGGTTTTGGTTTAGATTCACCAATCGAGAAATCCACGCCTCAACAATCTATTTTAATATTGAGCAATGCATGTGGATCAAGTATCGTAAAACTAACCTTTAAAATAACATCAACAATCTTCTCCACAGTGATGCACTCACTTATCTCTTTCGGCAATAGTGTATAATTTCTCCATCTGTTGTAATCACCGTGTGACAAATCTAACGAAGACACCAAATAACTCGCCATACAAACTCTAACTAAACCCCTTATTTGAGGATCACTATGATTCTCGAATAGAAAAAAAACATCACTAACATGCTGAAACTCGAATTCGGAATCGATTTTATCATCACTATCGATTACTTCCATACGTTTCAACTCGCGTTTCTTGTCAACATCGATTTCTATATTCGGTTGCGATTCGCCGAAATGATCGAATTTCATATCTAAATCGATACTCGATGATAATATGTCACCGCTACTCGGATAACCAGTCGATATGATATCGATACTGTTCGTCATATTGGAATTCGTTGTGAAATTACTATTAGTCATATTAGCGTTAGTACTGTTGTTACTGAAACCACTTCCAACTAAATTTCCCACTTTGCTATCCAAAATGGCGCTTTGGACGTCTTTAGAGCTTTTCAGTTCGCTGTCTATCGATTTTTCTAGACTTTTACTATCTTTTCTGTATTGTTGTGATTGACTGTCTGTGCTTCGATTCAATAATTCTTGACTTAGTGATTCTGTTATGGAATCTTGGTAGCAAACGTTTCGTTCTAGTATGAATTCGTTCACTTGGTCTGGGTTCGAATCCGTGCCTTCTGATGAACCTGAAAATTGAAATTTGTGTGTTATGAGAAATAAAAAGAAACAATATTATTTATGTTTAAATAACCCGCGAGTCTATGAAAGATATGTAATAAATATATTATAAGAAAAATAATAATAATTGTCATTTAAGAAAATTCTAACATTATTTTCATTATCTCCTTCATAGAAACTACGTTTATGTACTCATAAGTCATATAAGTCTTCTTTTAATTGTTTTCAAACAAATATATTAACAACAAAAAAATTACAGACCTTTGGTCCATAACAAAATAAAAATACAAAAAGAAAGAAAAAAAGACGTTAAATTAAAACAATACATACCGGAGAAGTTAATAAACTTCAAATCTGCGTCTTTATCCAGATATAAGGTAGCAACTTGAGGATATAACTGCATTATAACTGATAAACAGGACAACGCTGATGACTTCACTGATACGCGAACTGATCTGTAAAGAGAAAATATAGGTTAAGTGACGCTTAAGTCAGTTAGTGAATGGTGGGTACGCGTACTTTTCATGAAATATAAGATAGCCTGTCTCTGAATCCTGCATTAGTATTAAGACTCTCCGTTCCACATACATCGCAAATTTTTGAGACATTGCGAGTATGATCTTCTTATCAGAGCAAGTATAAAACCCACAACCATCGAGCTTACAACAAAATGCTATTTTATATTATAATTTTCTACAAAAAAAATGTTTTCCAGTACCTATCAGATATAACACCTCCTTTGTTCCCAGTTAGAAGAAACTTAGAAGTGAGAAGACGTCCACAGTACTTCAGTCTTATATCATCGTCGAGTGCTGAACCAATGTTGATCTAGAAAAAATATAAATTTAATACTTTATTTGCCGCCGCGTTGAGTTCCGCGACTCAACACGGCGGAAAGAAGACATCGGCAGTGTTTGAATGAGGACCAGGGTTTTAACACTAGGTTTACAGGTTAGGGAACTTGCGGGGACTAGCGGGGACGCGCTCTCGTGAATTGCACGCGGCGGATGAAACGTTGCTGCCGTTACGAGGGCTGGCAGCGGTCACTGCGGGCAAATCTCTCATCGTGGACCCCCGTGGTATCTTATTTTGACGGATACATTTAATCAAAAAAACCACACACCTTCAATCCATCTTCTTTAACAATCTGGTCTTCTCCATCTTCCTCATACTCCTGTAACTTCTCTGTAAGGACTGTTGACAGGTGTTCCGTATCCGACATTTGTATGTCCGGCTCACTGTTTGGTGAATCTGGTGTCTAATGGAGGAAATAATTATACTATTATAAGATCACAACATAACTTGTGTTGTCGCGTAGAGGAACAAGTTTGCGACTGTTGCGGGTTCGATTCCCACTCAGGAGAATAAAATATTTAATATTTACATTTTCTTCGCTAATTTCGATAACAAGTTTCAATTCAGTCCCGTCACTTAACACCTGATGCCGCGAAAATTCGTCAGTTCCCGCATTTAGGAGTATTCGGTTTTGTATAATAAATCCTGTTCCCCACGCATCGTTAAATTGTTCAAGACATGCCTATTCAACTCAAAATCAACGGAAACGTGCCGAAGCTCTACACCGCAATAAAAATATTAAATAAGTAATTCTATTAAATGTGTCAATTTTTTCTATAGTCAAATATTTCAGATAAAAATCGTTGTAATTTTAACTCTTGAGTAATAATTGATTTTTGGACTTAATTAATATTATAGGAACATGTATGTGAGAAAGAAATATTTTGTTAGAAGACATTCAAGAGGTAGGTTCGAGTACTGCTGCATGATTTATACGCTATCTATAATATTTTCAATGTTGAATAATCCTTTAAAAATGTTTAAAATATTACATTTAAGATGAGATCTGTACCTGTATAGCCAATTCATCAGTGCTACCGCTAATAGAATTCAACTGTAACAAGCTACCAAGTTGTAATGCACCCTTAAAACTGATTTCAGTATCTTTTGTATCTATTGGCATACTTGCTATTGTACGGGTTGATATTGCACTGGAGTAACCTGAAATTAAAATATTATATAGAAATATTGTTTTAGGTTCATGCTGCATCCCGCATATAGCAGGGGAGGCAGAGGCAACCTAATGTTAAGACACTCCGTTACCCACGCATCTTCTGAATCTGTATTCTTGAGGTACTCTGTGTTGAATGGCGGTCCACGCCGCATTTTACGGTGGAAAGTGATGAATAGATCGTCTTAATGGGGAATGGAGTGTTTTAACACTAGGTTTCGATGTTTCCCTTTGGGTACCCTGTCATGAGCGAGTATAGCTTGAAGCAAAATAATTATTATTAATATTAAACTACAACTTACTTATATTCCGTCTATGACCTTTCCTCTCATCCAAACACACGGACCTCGGGCTTTTTTCCAATAGAGCACTTCTGTACAAATCTTTAGCTCTCGATAATAAAATACAAAGACACTCCAACAAAGTATTCTGAGTATTATGTTCTGTTGATATTTCTATATAATGGATAGATATATGGTATAACTGAAATTATCAATTAAAATATTTTAGCTTCACGCATAAATAAACTTATTTCGCTGAATGGGAATCGAACCCACAACTATCACTTTTCCAATTAAATGCTATAGAATTAAATTGAATGATTTTTGGTAATATTGCCTTGCCGTTTGCTTTGTTGCAAAAGACAACCAGGAAATTGTAATATTCAAAATGAAAATGAAAATATAAAAAAAATCATTTAATTTAATTCTATAGCATTTAATTGGAAAAGTGACAGTTTCGATTCTTATTCAGCGAAATAAGTTTATTTATGCGTGAAGCAAATACCACGAGAAATAAGTGACAAAAAAATAAAAATTAACCATTTTTTTTGTTAATTATATTATAATATGATTGAATTAGTAAACACTACGAAGATACTATCTAATATAAATTACAAACTAAAATTGCTCACCTCCAAATAATCTTGTACTGTAAAAACTTCGTGCTCTTTAAACTTAGATATATCATTTATTTGAAATATTGCTTTTATAACGCAAAACCAACCAATTATAACTGTATCCTCTAGTGTGGAGGGCCATAGATTTTCTGTAAAAAAATATTTTAATCAGTTACATATATGCTTATATTATAAAGCTGAAAAGTTTTTATGCTTGAACTAGCAAATCTCAGGAACTATAGGATATTTTTTAGCTTCATGGTGTATTCCTCCAATAGCTGGATAGGCAGATTTAACCTAGGAACCTAGTACTAAAACACTCCGTTCCCCGGTTTTCACTGCATTGTTCTAGATCTAATTGAAAAAATATTTTATTGTTGTATAAAATTTTAATTATTTCTAATTTTCCACCGGTCCACTAAAATTACTACCTAAGACTTAAGAAGAACTGACTTAATAAATAAGTTGCGATTTTTTTATTTGGCGTTGAATTTTACCATTCAGCAAGTTTTCTATTTTTATAATTAAAAAGAAAAGGAAAACTCACCATACATTCTAACCAATACATCTCCCAATAAAGTTTCTCGATGAGAACACAAATGCGCTATACAGTTTGATATACCTCTTCTAACAGCCGGCTCCGAGGAATTTATGTGTGATAGTAGAGCTTTTGAAAGATCTGGAATTTTTTTTTAAATTTTTATTTTGTTCTTTTTTTAATTGACGCTTATGAGCATAGGAATGTGGGAGGCCGTGTAGTTTATGGTACCCAC
This sequence comes from Heliconius hewitsoni, assembly GCA_018230445.1. Classification (NCBI taxonomy): domain Eukaryota; kingdom Metazoa; phylum Arthropoda; class Insecta; order Lepidoptera; family Nymphalidae; genus Heliconius; species Heliconius hewitsoni. The sequence goes on from DWAN01001045.1 coordinate 6,015, forward strand.
CTCAGTAAACCTTAAAAATAAACCTTACACAAAGTGATCAGTTCAAAGCTAAAATCATGGAACTGGAAAATATCTCTGGATATGCTCATGTTCACACTATATTCTGATTACTGATTTTAAAAACATAGAAATTGTTATATATATTTTTATTAACGCAGTTATAGAGCGTGTATCATTGCATCAATAACAAGCTAAGAGAACGAAAATACAGTAAAATACTTTATAGAACACAAAAATATACAGATTACATATTTCAGACTGTATATAGGGCAATAGAGGAACCTATTGTAAAAATTCGTTCCCCACAATTTTCCAGCCATTGTGTATGTTTTAGATTATATTATTAGATATTTAGAGGAAACGAAAATAATATATTCCCCTCTTAGACAGTTAGACGTTGTAACATGTTGGTCTTAATCTCAAATTTGATATGTTTTCTTGAAATAATAAAAAAACCTCTATACCAACCAGAAATCTCTTCATCAGTAGTATACTCGGCGAGTGCATTCAATATTCTAGGTAGATTATTTTCCAGCGCCTCAACGATGAGTGTTATTTCACTTGTCTGACGTACAATTTGACTTAGTTTTGGGAAGAGGGTCTGCGCTTGAGATCTTATTTTACCGACACCCGGTCTAAGCCAGCAGTTACCGAGGCAAATACGGGATAAGGCCGCTCGTATCCATCTAGAAATATTAATATTTATTATAATAATCATGATCTATTTTTTTTTGTTCTCTTTTTTAGTCTGTTATTCTGCTGTATAACCTATATTATTATTGGAAACTGTTATTCTTGCAATTTTTACATTTTTGTTTTATTGTCAAGTTGTATCCTGCACATAACCATAATATATAATATGCATAAATAACCTAGGAACCTAGTGTTAACACGCTTTCTTCCCATTAAGATACTTCTGTTCCTACTTCTTCAAAAGACTTCAAGTACAAGAATTAAAGAAATTGTTTTTATGTTTTCAGGTATATTGAGTATTGGAACTCAACATCACACTTTTTTTATCAGATTGGAGAATAAAAAATGTTATGTATTACGCATCAAACCCAAAACCACAGTTTTTACAGTCTGACTCTGTGTAATGATGGCCATAAATTGTGTATATGAATATTCATTTCAATAAAAGGCTAGCAATGTGTTTGTGGTTGGAATGGTTTATTAAGGGCAAAACTTGTGGCAACTTTTAAAAAACACAACAACAACAATTTTATATACATCTTTGAAATTAGGAAACCAATGACAATCCTTTCATACTACATACCACAAAATACTAGATGGCGCCACAAGTAGGATTAAGTTACAAAGATTATGCAAATTAAACTTACCTTGCATTTTTACCAGAATCTATTTGGTTTTGCAATATAATATTAGTTTTAAATGAATGGAAGGCAAATCCACCAGCAACTGCTCTGTTAAGTGCTTCATCACCAAGTAGACGCACTTCTGCCTATAATGCAAAACTTCTATTAGAAAATAAATGTTTTAAATAATAAATTGATACTATAGTCTAAAATAATATATTGATATTATAGATAAGTCTACTATAATAAATATATAAAGAATATTTCCCATGTAAAAGGATAGACATAACTGTTCTTGTAATGCTAATCAGCATGATTTAAGAGGGGTTATGAACCCCCCCTACTAGCCTAGTCAGGTTCCAACCCACAAACTTGACATATACTACACATATGGGCATATCTAGAGGGCCTGGATTTAAGCTTTGAAGTTATATAATTTCTGGGGATTCATGCTATACACTGCGCATAGCAGAGTAGGCAGGGGAATCTTAATGCTAAGACACTCAATTTCTGATGTTCTGTCCAATTTTAAAATCATTAAGTGGTGGAAGTTAGCTTCAATCTTTGTCTTGTTACAAGAGCAGAAAAACATTCATGTCATTATTTATTTATTAATAGTAGGCTTTTTAAGTTCTCTTGTAGAAGTCAACATATTTATGGCAGGTAAGTTTGAAATACTACAAACACAATTAATAAAGAGAATTTTATTTCTACTTATGAAAAAAACATATAAAAATTTGAATGCAGCAGGAATTGAACCCACACCTCTTGCACATCATCCAAGCACTCTGTCTAAATTCTTTTACACTTGTTACAACTTTTTTAAGCTGCTAGCATCTCTGTAAGGAGATTTTTATATATTTCTACTACCTACAGATAGTTACTGTAAAGATATTAAAGAAATAAAATAAAAATGAAAACAGTTTTTTATTTAATATTTAGTTTACTCTGCCTACTGTTATATGCAAAACCAAAAAAAATATAGATAATACTTACACTCTCATGACTTGCCAAATTTAACAATGTAGGTATGGCAGTGTGTAATAAATTAGCATAATGCCGAGCACAGTTCTGTCTACTGCCTAAAGATCCAAGACAGCGACCAAGTGTACCTGCTGCTGCTTGTAGTTCATGGCCTCTGAAGTATCAGAAAAGTATTCAGTTAATATTAAAAATATAATAGGCAGTAGTGGATGGTGACACAGCATATAACGTAAAACACTAAGTTCCCTTTGTTATTTGTATTTAAAGAAAAAAAATGAGATTGTTTAACAATATAGTTGCAATTTCAATCATATTTGGGGATTTATTATAATTGGGGATATATTGCAATTATTTTGTAGGAGCATGTTAGGTTCTGCACTTTAACATGATGTCTAAAATGAGCAGAAAGTAGAGGGTGAAGAGAGCAATAGTAGAGAGAATTGTCTGTAAATTCTGATATTATTATATATAAAACACTATATTTTTTTATGCTAACAGCCTCACAAAAAAACAGTTTCAATGAAAGTAATAAGTGTTGTTATTAATTAATAAAAATTAAGTTCCATTATAATGAAATGTAACACATTAAATCAATCATCATAAACAACACCGCATAACTTACTTGGCGATCCCTTCACTATTTTTCAAGTACTCCAACGCCTTTTCCGCTTTCTCTAGCACGGTCATGGCTAATTATATATCAGCCAAAATATGGTATAATTGATCTGCGCATAGTTGTAATATTTATTACAGTAGTTACAATATCCGTAATGGGAAAACGCAACAAAACAAATGGGAAAATCAATCTCATTTGTTGACGTTTTAACGCTGTGATGCCAGATGCATAAAATATTTTTTTATAGTCTCATTTCTAGTTTTCTGCAGAATTAATTTATTGAGTAAAATAAGTTCTAGCCATTATACTCGTTTAAATAAGGCTTGCTATTATTTAACTAGTACTTCTTGTATATTTAACTAGTACTTCTTGTATATTTAACTAGTACTTCTTGTTCTAATATTGCGGCCGGTCGTGGCGAATGAGCCGGTTGTGGCGAATGAGCCGGTTGTGGCGCAGAGGCACAAGGTGTGACTGTAAACGCGACTGGTTGTGGGTTCGATCCCCACTTGAGGAAATGAAATATTTATTTGAATTTATATTTCCATTTCTTCGTTGTGGCGTGGAGGCAAGGCGCGGCATTCAATTCCGCCACTTAGCACGTAATGCCTTAAGAATTCGGTGGAAAGTGGGGAACGGAGTGCGAAGTGAACACTAGCTTCCCACTGCCGACCCTGCTATGTGCGGGATAAAGCGTGTAGCTGATAAATAATATTGAAGTTAACGGTACTGTTAGCAAAACATGTACATTTATCGCATATAATAAAATTGAAACGCAAAAATATATCATTTAGTTACCCTATTATCATATTTTATTACTTTGCAAAAATATGAGGGTTTTACATTTATAAAAAATAATAATTTTCTTATAGGAAACTGTGTCTGTGTCTTAATACTTTGACATTCGGACTTTGGTAACATTTGACAACAATTGATAACAGCCGTCAGTTTTTGGGTTAGTTCTTCTAAAAATAATAAATAATGTCTGGCGAAAAAGCCGATGAAATAGACATAATGTATGGATTAAAAACAGTTTTGTCTCAAATAGAGGCTGCTGTGGCGAGAAGGAGCAAAGTAAGTTAATTAAATTATACCCTCAAAGATTCTTATTGTCATTTTACAATTTTACTAGCAATGTAAAGATATGCAAAGTAAATAAAATAATTTTACTTTGTCATTATTAATTTATTTAAGATTTGTATCCATTTCCAGAACCACCTTTTTGAAAATGACATTAGAATATAATTTCAGCATTGATTACATGTTCAAGTTCTTTATTATTGAATATTATCAAAGTAAGAGTGACAAAATAAATTACATTTATTGCATTTTTTACTATTCTAACATTTTCATTTTGAAATGATGTACATACAACACAGTCTTTGCCCTATATTAAAAGTTACTTACATATTTGTAAAAAAAATACTTTCAGGATCTACCACAAATTGCTCCAAAACTAGTAGCAGTTTCAAAAATAAAACCTGTACCACTCATTATAGAGGCATATGAAGCTGGGCAAAGGTACTTTGGTGAAAATTACATTAATGAACTTGCTGATAAAGCAAATGATCCTAACATACTTGAAAAATGTAAAGATATCAAATGGCATTTCATAGGACATTGCCAAACAAATAAAATAAATAAATTATTAGGTGCACCCAATTTATATATAATGGAAACAGTTGATTCACAAAAGTTGGCTGATAATTTGAATAAACAGTGGATTAAATTTAGGAAAGAGGAAGAGAAATTAAATATTATGGTACAAGTTAATACTAGTGGAGAAGATGGTAACTTATTTTGAATACAAATATGATAATCTAAAATTTTCACTTGCGCCCCACATTTGGCATGTATCCCACATTTGACAGAGGGAATATAGTGTTAAAACGGCTTATTCCCAAGTTTTGGTGCAATCCAACAACACATATTGTCTTATGAGAACAGCAAAATGTAAATAAATCAATACTATTTTTAATCACATATTTTCAGCTAAAAATGGAATTGAACCAGCAGAAGCAACAAATCTTGTCGAGAATGTAATAAAAAATTGCCTAAATTTAAACTTTAAAGGCTTAATGACAATAGGACAATACAACTATGATCTATCTAAAGGCCCAAACCCAGATTTTCTAACACTAGCCAAATGTAGAAAGGAAGTTTGCGAGAAATTAAATTTGGATATTAATGAAGTAGAATTATCTATGGGGATGTCATCGGATTTTGAACATGCAGTATGTTTATTTTTTGGTATTTTATTTCTGTTGTGTTTTGAGAGATTGTGTTGAGTGGCAAAACTCAATGCTTTGTCTTTTTACCGGTTGGAGGAATGAAAACACTCCTAAACAGGATTTCAACCCACTACTGCTGCCATTTTTTTTAAAAAGAATATTTTCATAATATATATTACACCACTTCAAAGTGTGATAGACAATAATTCTTCTAGAATACCATGATTTCTAAATACTGGGAGTAGAGGGGTCCCTTAGATAGTGCTCACAACAATGGCTTGAAATTAATTTTCTACTAAATAGGCGCGGGTTTGAGTCCCTCTTTGTTTAAATTGTAATATGTTTTTTAAATATTGTTTTATACTTCATAAGGAAAACATTAAATAATGAAAACAGAAGAGTTTATAAGTTTTATGTGACTGTGTATGTGTTTTGTATGTTGCTGTGATTTAGTTTTTTTTAAAGGTTTTTTGAAAGGTTGATTCAAAAAAATATGTTCAGTCACTTGAAGATTAACATCTCTATTCTGTTTATTTGTTTACTTTTTAGAGGCTTTTGTGTCAAGAGTTCTTATTTAATTAGTAAAAAAACTTTCAGATTGAATTGGGAGCCACAACTGTTCGAGTTGGTACAAACATTTTTGGTGCAAGACCACCAAAAGCAAGTAGTTAAATACCAATTATCAATAATATATGAACAGTTAAATTGTATATAAAATAATAATAATACATAATTAAAATGGATAATTTATGTTTGTTTTAATAATATGTTTTTTTGTTTCACTCTGTATTTTATTTATTTATTTATTTTTATTAGGGAAACAAACAGAACATAAAATTCACAAACATTACCGATTGATGACTAATTTGTCTTTCGCACATAGTAGGGTAAGCAGAATGAACCTGAGACCTAGTGTTAATACATTGAGGAATTACGTATTAAGAAACATAACTTAATGCCGCGCTTTGCCTTAAATATTTTATTGTCCAGTGGGAGTCGAACCCACCACCGTCGCGATTACAGTCTGACGCCCCGTGCAACGACGGCCACACGAAGGAAGATATGCTCGTGACATTTTTTATTTACAAATATAAAAAGAAAGCAGTATCTTATTTGACCGTAATGGTAATGTTTCAATTATAACAAGTTGTCTAAGGGTTATGGAATAAATAAAACGACATATATATAAAACACAAATGAAATACTGTTCACAGTGTCAGAAACTCAGAAATCATTATGGGATCATATTAATAAGTACTGTACTACTGTACAACTGTATTCATTCTATCATCTTGCTGTTGTCACGGCGCAACGTTACGGTGTCTGACTGTAAACGCGACGGTTGTGCGTTCGGTTTCCGCTCGGGGAATTAATTATATCATTTCCTCCTGGTTAAATGACAATATAGCGGATTTATTTCTAACCAACACACAGTGTACCAGTATAAAAGATTAGGCGGTGTGTAGGAAACGGAATGACTTAACATTAGGCATTTGTGCAGGATACAGCGTGACGCTAAATAAACCAATATAACGAGATCAAGGTAAGAAATATTTCTTGCGTCCATAACAGATATAGAAACTATATTTAAATAATAAGTAATACTACTCGTTTCTCCTTTTTTAAAATAACATTATCTGTATAATCTACATTTTAATCTACCTGTCACCAAGCACCTTAAAGGTGGGGAATTAATGACGTTTGACGTTCAGTGTCAGGTTGGCAGCTGTTCGTGTGTCACTTCACTTGTAAATTGTATTTTATAATACGCCACGAAACTTAGAAATTATAATTATTAAATGTATTAAAAACATAACTTTAAGTTATATTTGTGTGAAAATATGTTAAACGTAGCACTTGAATGAATATGTATTTAAAATTATAAATATACAGGTCACTTATACGATGTAAAAGGTTGTTGTGTTAGTGATCGTGTGTGAATATTAAAAGTTTACATCCTGCTTGAGGAAACAAGGCCGTGTCAAAGCTTAATTAACAGGTAAGGGAAGAGGATAACCACTTTTGTTTTGTCTAAATTATGCGAATTACTAATTGTATTCTTTATAGTATGAATATTAAAAGAAAATTACATTAATATATCTATTTTATTAAAATATATATATTTTATTAGAAGAACTATGGAATAGTTACGTTTACAGCTATATATCAACTAATATAAATTTAAAATTTTGATAATTGTATGCACTGTAATCTTATTCCGCTGTTTGCACTCATCCACTTCCATGGGTTGGCTGGAAGAGATTTCTTTTAGAAATAAGCCCGCCGTTGTAAACTTATCTTTTCAACTGTATTTTACTATTTTTTTATCTGTGCAATAAAGAATATATATAATTTAATAATCTAAACAATAATATAAATAATATCTGAGCAATGCTCATTAACTTTAAATGTTTCATAAAATATAATCAAGAGAAACAATAGATTCATTACTCCATCACTGTAGCTTCTCACAACATTCCGCGTCTATAATTAATATGGATAATTGCAATGTTTGCGCAGCTTGAGGTAGGATTAGAAAAAGCTCATTATTTAAATAAAGAATTAGGTTAGTGAAAATTTCAAATTAAATTAGATAATAATATTTCCATTTCTATATTCAACATTTGTTGAACAATTAGTTGTATTTTGTCCAAACTGGTAGACATTGCAAAGGGAACAGAGCTATAACACTAGAATCCTGCTGCTTATCATAGTATTCCAGAATAAAAATATCAAACTAGCTTTAATTATATTGTAAATTAGATACTTAATGTACTAAATTAACATTCAATTTGAAATCATTAATAAGAAAATAACAATTTTAATTGACAACACTATTTAAATTGTGTATCATTATATTTTAAATTATTTTACACAATGGTTTTACTTAACATTATACATTATTATTTGGATATTGTTAATTCATTAATAAATATATATTACTAACTTAGGTAAAAAAACTACCAGTAGTTCTTATATGAAGCAATTTTTGCATGTAAGTTTGTGTTTTTCAGTGGTCAGAATAATAAATTAAGATTACTAAAACTTGAATGATTGGCTTGCCTGAGCCTGTATAAAAAAGTAATATATTTTTTATTACATTCTTCTATTCTTATATTATTATTTTCTTTTATCTTGTTCAGTCTTTAGCTTCAAGTGCGGTTTTCAATAATCTTATTGATCTGGTCTTTAATAGTGAGAGTGATTACACACCATCCTCTATATGGCCCACAATGTTTTATAAAATTTACCTAGAATAATCTTTATTTAAAATCTTCCTTCTCTTATCTCCTGCTTTTTTGGAAAATATAAAATTAAATTTATGAATATTAAATATATATTTAATACAGAAATAACATAACACTGTTTTTCTATAACAAGACTAGAAGGATTTAAATAATGTTAAAGACAATCATTCTACCAAGTATGTACAGATGAAAGTAAAAAATAAGCCACATTAGACAATGCCTGTATTTTTATATGTACATACTTCTAATATGATATATGATAAATACATATGTTTTTTCTTTATGATAGTAAATAGTACAGTAAAAATAGGGTGTCTCAACACTCACTTTCCTGTGTTTAATTTAAATAATCATTTTGGATATTATCTAGTTTTATTATCAAAGTCTCGACAAATCAAGGTGTTGAGTTTCATCATTCACCACGCAATATCTTTATAATTCACCAGATGGACTGTCTTAACACAATATTTGTAGGTTACAGCTTAAAAAAAATAAAATTAATTATAATCGAGTCACTGACTCCAGTGCAGTGTTAGAAAGTGAACAGTGAAATTGCTGGTACATAGGGCAAATACCTCCCTATTATATGAAACACGTAAAGAAATTAACATCTCGATTTAATTGCTTGATTGTACTCGTTAGCTTTTATGGGAATCGAGTGTGACGTTTTCCCACTGCTCTAATAATACATTTTTTGTTATTAATAATAAAAACTCATAAAATACATCGTGCAGTAATGGGTCAGACTAAAGACGCGATGGTCGTGACTTTCGATTTATATTTAAATTATTTTCTAGTTTAGACGAGATAAACCAAATTGTAAGGTTCCACAACGCTTTGCCTTTTTTTTCATTTAACAAAATATTTTACGTCCACTTACACAGACAGTAATTGTTAAGAAAAAGCTTATTCGTTTTCGCTAATTATCATGTAATATTAAATAATTTTTGGATAGCGGAAATATTTAATAAGCGCCCTGCACAATATACAAACAACCGTGGGTAGTTACAGTATTTTCCGGGGAGTCTGGAATTTATTTTTAAATAAATTTGTTTGTTAGGTTTTCTTAATCTTTAAGGGTATTTTTTTCTTATTCTAGCGTAGCCACGTGTCACCTGGACCCCCCGTCCCATACCTACGCCCAAGCTAACAATTGCAAAGACAATCAACTAACAAGCGTCAAGTCAAAGCGCCAATTTTGAAATCCCTTGGAAAATTTCACCTTTATTTATTCAAATATATTATTTCACAAAGCATCTTTTTGCTTACATTGACAAATCAAAATGTAAACAGTTTACCTAATTTACACTATTTAACTAACCATCTTATTTGCAACTAGTCTCAATCAAATTTTCATCATATTTTGTAAGAATAGGTGTTACGTAGACGTATTGTTCCGAGTCACTATTGTTAGACTTTGTTTATTAAGTACCTTTATGTTCCTACGTAAGTTTATATAAGGTTTGTTATATAAAGATTCCTTTTGATTTCTATTTAATCTTAAGAATTCGTTCTGAAGTCCTTGATTCCTTTTTGGTTCGAAACCTATTCTAGGAAACGAATTATTTTACATCCTCCCTTTGAAATTGGGCGGGAACGAGGTGTCTTAACTGCAATTTCCCTATGACTATCCTGCCATACCTAAGGGTGGGGGATACAGCGTGAAGAAAAAATAATATAGGCAGAATTGAGAAAGTGACAAGTATACTGTTCTCCGTTAGTGTTTTAATTCAAAGAAAAAGTCATCGTTACCTTACAATTTTTTTTATTGATCATTACAGCAAGCGAAGCGATCGGTCGGGCACGTACCGGTTTATCTTCATCAAAACATTTTAGAATACGGCAATTATAATATCGAGCTGTGATTTGTGGCCGTAACTAATGTCATCTTCAAGCTCAATCATTGATTTCGTTTTTTATTTTTATTTAAGCAAAATTGAAGTCACAAATGCAATAAGGTAGAAGCAGAAAGTATAATATAAATTTATATAAAATATTATTTTTATCAGTCTAAATAAATCTCAAGAGGTCATGTAAAATAATGAAACTAATTTTATTTAAATTTCATAAAAAACAGATGATTAATTCATTCATTTAGGTAGTGTAACACAGCAGAGTAGGCAGAGGGAACCTAGTGGGAAGACATTTCCTACCTTACCTTCCGCTGAAAACAAGACATTGCGTGTGAAGTGGCGAACGTTACCCGAAGAAATGTAAACATTACACAATTCATTCTCTCGAATGGAACGAACCCATAGCCGTCTCTTTTATAGTCAAGTTTGTGTACTGTATAAATATTTTTTTATAGGCAAATGCTGATTTTTTTTTTCTACCGAAGTACTACTAATTTGCTTGGTTCTTTTTGCATAACTTCATCTAATTGAAATACAAGTTTAGAATTTCGTCACAATAAATTATACACTTTCTTTGTTTATTTTAAATTCAAAAATCATTTGTAACCTTTGTTAACCTTATCGTATTTTGTCTAAATGATATGAGTACAAGACTTGAAAATCAGTTCTTAAAATTAAATCACATTAATGTTTTTAATTACAAAGCGCGACGTTAACTTTTGCCATTTAACAAGAAATGACATAAAATCGACCGGACAGTTGAAATGGGAATATCTGGTCACTAAGTACTGTCTTCAGTACTTCTCGTAAACTAGTTATTAGGTCTTAAATACCAATACATTTTATTGCTTAAATTTTTCCTTTCCTCGACTGGTGCTCGAGCCCATTACCTATCGCGGTTACAGTCGCACGCTCGTACCACTGCGCCACGACGGCCTCTTCTATAGTGCATATATCCACCTAAGAGACCTGAGTCGGCGGAATTATCTGTGTCAAACAAGTTTATTCACGCCACTTGAAAGTATTCTTACGACTTTAATTACAATGAAAACTTTATGTTTAGATAATCATTTTATGCATATGATGACAACTTCATAATTTTTTTCTGACTGTAAATGCGATGATTGTGGATTCAATACCGACTCATTCGGGAAACTGAGCTATTTAATTTTTTTCATTAAGGTAATAGGACAAGCGCGACGTTGAGTTCCGCTACTCAACACACAATGTTTCGAAAATTGGGCGGTGCGTGGGTCACTGAGTGTTAACACTAGGCTCACTCCGTCTACACTGCTGTATGCGAGATGAGCGTGATGCCAAAAAAAAAAATCGTTTATCCAAGTTATGTCTCAAAATGGCAAAATCTAACTTTTATTTTTATTTCCCCGAGTGGAAATCGAAGCCACAACCAGTCGCGATTGCAGTCGCGCACGGCTTGTGCCATTGCGGTACGATTGACTAGACTGTAATTGGACTTAGAAATTTAAAAGTTGTCTTATACATAACCATAGATCAGAGAATGTAGGGGAGCACTATGTGTTGAAATTTCTATGGAGAAAAAAAAAATGGATGTCATTTTATGTTGTTTATAACTCAAAACATACGACAGTAAACTTTTTATAATTAAATTAATTAATTTAGAAAATAACTGATTAATATACACAATTATGGCATAGCGCCATATAGTCGTATATTGCCTACCGAGTGATGAAACAATTTTCTTTCCGAAAATTATAATTAAAGTTCAGATACTATTTTGTCGAAGGAATCTTAAGTGTCTTAACACTAGATTCACTCTGTCAATACTGCATTATGCGGAATACAGCATTATTCGAACTTGCTACCATCACGTCTAATGTAGTTTACGTTAGAAACGTTAACATGCTGTTTATTTGCTTCACAAAGAGTATTATCTCATTGTCTCTTTAACCTCCACGTAATAGGCGCGATTTACGAGAGAAAACTCGGTAATTTGGCCGTCGCACTAAACAATTTTGATTGCCACGCTTCTAGAATCGAAAGCGGCTAAATTTCGCCGACCACAATCGGGTTGGATGGAAAGTGACTTAACTTAAATATTTTTCAATGCTGCACGCTTTTTGTCTCTTAAGGTGAGGAGAGAGAGAGAGAGAGAGAGTGAAAGATCCCAGTGTTATGTTACTGATAACTCCGTTATCAGTTCTTAAAGAATATAAGAATATCTATACAAAATGTGGCGCAATGGGAAAGTGGATGATTGGACGTGATAGTTGTGGGTTTAAATTTCACTTTGAAGAAGTGCAATATATAGATTTTAAATAATATTGTCTGAAATAAAACTGATTTCAAAAGTTTTAAGTTATCAAAAAATATAAGTTAGGCCAGTTTACATTAGCACGCGCAATTGATATAATTTCTTTTAGCGACGAACAATAGACTTATGCATATTTAAATGGCATTATGTATGTATGTTGTATGATAATTCACTTTCGAAATGCACTATAGTATGTAAATAGACACGGCTCTTAAGTATTATGGGCTTCGAAGGGAAATTTTATAAGCGAGGTCGTTATGTTATGTTGATATTCAAATTAGGTGGGGCAATTTAAATATATGTATATCTGAAAATATAATGCTTTTAAACTCTCGTATGTTATTATAAAAGTTATATAAAATATTGTAATTTTTTTATTTTAGCTTTCTCTTAGTTAGTTAGTGTTTTTCATATTGCGAACTATTTTAATAATTTATGAAAAAAGTCAACGTCAATTGTGTAAGTTTTTAATTGTGTTATAAAATATTTTTATTAAAAAAAACATAGCGGTATTTGAACCCATGCCCCCTGGAACTCTGACTACTAAAGCATTAATTATTTTGAATTTTAACTACTATATAATCAATTCTGAATTCGATATATTTAAAGGAATTCAAATGAGAAATGTTCTTTTTGTTAAATACCATCATCACTTCCTCTCACCGATCTCCGTTTACGAAGTGTCTTAATACTAGGTTCCCATGATTTCTTTCTTCTTTATTTCTTCTTTCCTTTCCCATCAATAGCCCTAACTAAGTAAGGCCTAAGTTAAATTTATTTATAAGGTTTATTTTAAGCATGTAAATTTACATTATAGTTTTAGATTAAGTTAGTAAGTGGCAACTCAAATGAATAGCTGGACTGTCTTAGGTAG